>JAVKPL010004816.1:0-226663 GCA_032173675.1 Gastrolobium villosum | reverse complement strand
TGGGAATTTGACAATTTAATTAATTTCGTTAGTGGACATGAAATTGACACTTTGGCCTCTTGTATGCAAAAAGTACTTCAACGCAGAATTACTTTGCTTAAGCTATAAGGTATTGTGTTGGAAAATGAGGTAATTCCGAAGGAGCACGAATGGGAAAGAGGAACGAAAGCAGCTTAGGCAGGTATATCATATGGGAAGCTTCCTTTATCTTTTTCCATGTTCTGCCCAGAATCCAGATTATATAGTAAGTTAAATAACCTAAATGAAACTTTTATATTGTTTTTTTTTTTTTTAGCTAAAGGGGAAAAAAAGAGAGAGAGAGGAGAATTTGCTTACCAAAAAAAAGGGAAAACTAAATTAAAAGAAATAACAAACACAATCGCATAAAAATGGTGCTTCTTCCTTGCCCATATCCACAATAATTCTCACCGCCAAAACCAACAAAAGAAGAATGCAGGAGTGTGTTTTGGGAGAGGAAGGGGACTATTTTTTTTCATTTCGAAAGCTCAAATTTGAGAATGCCTATGTTTAAAGGATACAAACTTCTTACCACTTTCTTAAACCTTTTTAAAAGTTTAGTTGAAAATCTATTTAAATTATTGCCTCACCTTATAACAAGGGCAGACGTATAAATTTAAGGGAAATTGGGTCTGTTTGATTGTGTTCTGATTTTTTTGTTCTTAAAACTGTTTTGTAAAATAGTTATGGAAACAGTTATTTTCTATATTTTTTTCTTTTTGAAAGTTAAAAGCCAAAATAAAAAATAAAAACAACTCATACATGTTCTCTAAACTTGATTTTAAAAACCAAAAAATAGTTATAGTTTTCAAAATATTTTTTATAAAATAGATCTTACCAAATGAGTTTTTAAATCTTTTTATTCTGAAAACTAAAAAGCTATTTTTCAAAATAAAAATCAAGACAATAATTTTCCAAAAGCCATATGTGCTCTGCAACAAGACAATAATTTTTTTTTTCCTGCACTAATAAATTTTGGTGGGCTCCATTATAAAAGAAAAAGAAAAATTAAAAAGAATGCAAGTACAGTTTCCAATGTATCAGCATTAATAGTTTTGCTTTTCTTGTTAAAGGACCAATGTATTCCCCTAAATTTAATATAAGAAAATCAAACTAAATATATATAGCAAAAAAGGTTAATATGTATATACCGAAAATTGATGAACCTATCATTTCCCGGATATTTGTTACAACTCTTACAGGAGCAACTCAGACATAGTTTTCTACTTTGCCAGCAAATTCAATAAGACCCTTTAAGAATTTTGGAGATAAATTCTTGTTGAATTTTGCTACAAGTAAGAAACACCCAGATTACAAAAAAAAACATCCAAAATCCGAGTTCGCGCTTCGAAAAATTGGACAACAACCAGGGGAGACTCTTCATAAATATTTGGATCATTTCAAGGATGCAGCATTGCAGTTCCTGGATTATAGGAAAATGTGCATGTGCATTTGATTGTAGCTGGCTTGGATGGTTCACCTCAGTTGGAAAAGTCAATTTGTAAAGATTCAGTGAAAATGTTGGAAGAATTTAGATCTCGGTCAAAGAAATATTTGGAGCTTGAGCAAATGGAGACAACAAATGCTCAAGGAAAGGATAATCGGGGTCGAAGTTCAAGAAGGAAGAGTCCACCCCCAAAAGAAAAAAAGTTCCAGGAAGTAAGAAGCAAACATATTTTCGGGGTAGAAACTCGGATGGTAGATTCCGAGTTGGAAGGTATGAGAAATATACCCTTTTAAATGTTACTTGACAATGAATAGAAACAAGACAAGGAGAACATTGAAGCTTCTACATGCAAGAATGAGCACAATCAAGAAGACAAGGAAGAAGCACAAGAGCAACCTCCTGCAGTTCAAAAGAAGCAATGAGATTTCTCATGTTTTGAGAAACCTCCATATCCTATGAGGCTCAAGCAACATGAGCAAAGGAAGCGATTGTCTGAATTTTTAGATATTTTTAAAAATCGCAAATTAACATTCCTTTTGCAGAAACTCTGGAGCAAATGCCTTCATATGCCAAGTTCCTGAAGGAGAAATTGTCTAAGAAGCGGAAGCTCATAGAGGATGAACCTGTTACACTAATAGAGGAGTGCAGTGCAATCATACAGAAACACTTGCCTCCAAAGTTGAAGGATCCAAGGAGCTTCAGTATTCCATGCACCATTGGCAAGACGACTATAGAGAAAGTCTTATGCGATCTTGGTGCCAGCATTAATGTGATGTCATTAACCCTAATGAGAATTAATGAAGTGAAGCCAACAAAGATGAATGTTTAACTGGCCGACCGCTCAACCAAGCAAGCACATGGTATTGTGGAAGATGTGCTCGTCAAGGTAGACAAATTTCTAATTCCTGTTGATTTTGTTATTCTTGACATTGATGAAGATGCAAGTATGCCTATGATCTTCGGGAGGTCATTCTTAGCAACCTCAGCAACACTAATCGATGTAACTAAGGGTGAGTTGATAATGCACGTGGATTGAGAGCGAACAACATTCAAGGTACTTACAAATGAAGCTCTATTACCTGCATCTCAACCTAAAGATCAAGTTAACTACATTGCGGAGAAAAGGGTTAAAGAAGGGAACAAGAAGGAAGTCCATCAGCGGCATGAAGAACGCATGCCAAAGGTTAAGATGGAAAAGTCCAAGAGCATGGAAAAACATATGAAGCAAAGTTTAAAGTTCATGAGAATCCTCCTCCTCATCCACATGCATATGAGTATCATCATGGCAAGACACAAATTCTAAGCAAGGGTATGGTGTCATTATTGAGCCCGAGCTACCAGCCACCGTGATCACATAGGATAGGTCAGGCTCGTGACGTAAAACAAGTGCTAATTGGGAGGCAGCCTAATAAGTTTTTTTAATTTTTTTATTCTGTTAGGTTAATTTTAATTTAATTTATTTTTATTTTATTTTATTTTTATATGTTTTATTTTATTTTTATTTATTTTGATTAAGAGATGGTGTATTCTAATTTAAGAATTTGGTTGTAAAAATTTCAGGTGAGTGAAAAATTTGTGAGAAAAGTAGAGAGTGCCACTTGTGCATCTGCGCCTCATACGCCAAATTAGAGTATCAAAATGCCAAAATCTAGTGCCTCTTGTGCGTACCAGACCATCATCCTCCGCAGCTCATACGCTAAATTGGCGTATCAAAATGCCAAAATCTAGTGCCTCTTGTGCGTAAACCATCATCGTCTGCGGCTCGTACGCCAAATTGGCGTATCAAAATGCCAAAATCAAATGGCTTCTGACCATATGCTAAAACGTAAAATTCACAATTGAGGTTCCAAGTCCTCTTGACTTTTAGAAATTTTTTTTTAATTAATTTTACTAAAACCTAAGCCCACAGCCCCCCCCCCACCACCATATTTGTAAGAACCCACACTGCTAATTAAGGAAATTAATTGATTAATTGTGATAAATTAGGAAATGATTTCATAATTAACCCTAATAATTATTATATGGCTTAAATAATTATAGTAAGTGGGTAAGAATGCTGGAAGTCACTTTTCGGAAGAAAATTGTAGATACTGGTTCTGCTAGTCGGTATAAATGCGTACGGAAAAAGTATCCCGTAAAATTATAATAATTGCATGATAATTACTAGAATATTATATAGGACTTGTAAAATGAGTTTCAAGTTAAAATAATGAGATCTGATGTCAGAACTGATACTGGCTATGGAAAAGCGCGTACCGGAAAGTTGTTCATAAAAATAAAATAAAAAATGATAAATCTTAGAAAAATGTGTAGGTTATGATTCCAAAGTTTGGGATCAAGATCTTTTGCGTAGCTATTAAGGCTAATAATGTGCGTTTAAGTGGATTTGGCTATAAATACACCTATTTGGCACAAAACCCTAAAAACCTAACTTACCTACGTGAATGTGGCTACAGCTTGTCTCCCTTGCTGCCACCCTTTCTCTTTGGCCACCTTGCTTGGGAAAAACCACCAACTCACCACCTTTCCTTTGATTTTTTTCATCTAAACACTTCAGTGAGGGTGAGTGTGGTCTTGTGTGGGAGTGGAGTGCCCAATTGTTGTTTTCCAGCCTCTATTTTGTGGTATTTTTGGGGCTGAGTTCTTGGCTTTGAGGGGAAGAGTCTTTGCTCTATGGTCGAGTGGCTTCAAGGAGCCACCTTTGGTGAGAAAGACCCTCCTTGGTGTGGCATTTTCGTGCACCTTGTATGACCTGAGTTTTGGAGCAGATGAGAGAGCTCCAAGAGCATCATCCACCTCTGTTTTGGCTTGTGGTATGATCACCACCTTTGAACTTGAGTTTTCTTGCTTAAAAATGGAACCTTGATGCATGTTAAGGCTAAAAGATGATAACTTAACGTTGGGTAATGTCAAACACACCTAGAAATGCATGCTTTAGGGTCTTTAATCGGTAAAAACCCAACCTTGGAAGGATATCTTCACGAAAATGCAGAACTGCATTCTGTCATGAAATATACGGATATTTGTCGAATAGATATCGCGATATTGATATCCGGATATGGTATCCGGATATCGATATCCGGATATGGGGATCTGGATATCCGGATATTGAATATCCGGATATGGTCAGTGTGATATCCGGATATTGCATATCCGGATATGCCCCGAGGAATATCCGGATATTCTGGGATTTTGAAGAACAATAGCATTATTGTTCATACAGTAGGCTATTGGGGGTTTGTGGACCCTAGATTAAGGAAGTTGAACTTCTGTAATTAATGGATTAAGTCAGAATCATGTGTTTAAGGGCTTGTGGCTTTGTTAGAAGCCTTAAGACGTTAAACGTAAAGGAAAGGCGTTGTCTTTATATTGTATGCTTGAGATGCATGTTTATTGATATGTTGATGGTCCATAACAGATTGTGATACTGCTGTGTTTGGACTTTGAGCTTGTGGCTTGGATAGCTAGCTTAAGAGGTAAGCTTTCATGTCCTCGATTTAGCCATGTTGTGGTTCCACCATGTCCCATGGGAATATGGTTATATGCATGTTGTGTTACATGTTTTGATGTTTTGGGAATGCTGTTGAGCTATTATATGCAATGTGCTTTTATGATATGCATGTGATGTCTATCTATACGGTAAGCCTGAGTATGTAGTACATACAAGATGGTGAGGCTGTGGGTGAGGTGCAAGCGGTGTTCCTTGTACTCATGTGGGTATAGACGTATTCCTGCATTTCTCTGGCTAGTAGATAGCGATAAACACACTTGTCATAGATATCTGTTGCACTGTATAGTTTTGGAACTTATATTGAGTTACTGTTTTTAGAACATATATTGCACATGTAAGTGAGCTTGGGGTGGAAGATCCTTGAGGACCCCTTGTCTTACTGGGATTTCTTTTATTAGAGATCTCACCCCACGTTTGGGGACGCTTATTTCAGGTTCAGGTAATGTTGAGACCTCAGGCGGCAGGAGGCCTGAGTTGAGTTAGATATTGTATATGCTGACTGTTTGATGCTGGATATGCATGCTGCCTTTATGCTTAGTTTCATTATATGTCATGGATTATCTTGTTGAGACTCTGTGTTTCGATGTTGTTTATTTGGTGAGCGTGGGGTTTGTCCATGCCACGTAGACTTGTTATGTCTTTGTTTTATTTGATGTTGTAATAATGTATCATGATATTGTCCGACTACGTGATGTAGATCCGTGATTTTAGATACACACTTATCTATATATTATGAGGTATTTCAGTCAGTTGTCCTGCAATTCACATACAGGCATTGTTTTTATGAAATTGATTAAGTAATCAAGTTGGTAATTGATAATGATGTCATAATTGAAAAGAAAAAGAATATTCTGCATTTTTAATTAAACACCGCTTAATACGATGTAATGTTAATATTCCGGGTATACACGGGGCGTTATATTTTATTGTATCAGAGCAATGATTCAAGGGAAAAACCTGTATGTATTGCAATGATTAAGATGTTTGGTTGTGTCTGTCTTGTGTGTTACTCCTATGGCTTTTATTATGATAATGCATATGTGATCACATTGCGTGGGCCTGATCAACTCATAAATTGTGTAACTTGTGCAGAGTCATGGTAGGACCCAGGAGAACACGAGAGACTGTTAAGGGTCAACCCGACCCAATCCTGACTGCATTAGCTGAGATGCAGGAGGCCGCGAGAGTGGCCAACGTGGAAATGATGGACGCTGCTCGAGAAGCAAACCGGAGAGCCACGGAGGATGCGCTTGAGGCGAACCATTTGGCGAACATTACCATGATGAGGGTCATGTTGGAGGAGATGAGAGCTGGTCCCGTTGTTGGTCAGTTCCCACCTCCACCACATCCACCGCCACCGCCTCCACCACCGCCTACTGAGCAGGAAGAGGGCCAGAGTCAGGTTGAGGGCACTGGTCATGCGACTGGGGTGATGGAGCCCTTTGTGGATTTTGCTGAAGATAGAGATGCTATCGACCGTCGGCTGAATGCTTTCCGCAAGCATAAGCCACCTTTTTTTGATTGATCATATGATCTCATTGCTGTTGCTAGATGGCTACAGGCATTGGACAAGATCTTCCGGATCATGCAGTGTTCAGATCCGCAGAAGCTGATGTTTGCCACTTACATGCTGGAGGGCGAGGCCCATGAGTGGTGGACCAACATTTCTCTTATCTATGAGATGCAGGGTCGTGTGATGACATGGCCGTTCTTTGAGGAGTGCTTTCTGGGTCAGTACTTCCTGTATGATGCTCAGGAGAGGAAGCAAGGGGAGTTTGACATATTGGTTCAGGGCTCGTTGTCTATTGACGAGTACCTGACCAAGTTCAATGAACTGGTGAAGTTTTCACACTTCAGGATGGCGAGGCATACTCCTACATTCTTGGCTGCTAAGTTCCACAGGGGACTTAGTGAGGATATTGCTGGTTATCTAGCTGGGTCTGCTTCTAGAGACTTTAGGACACTGGTTCGGCAGTGTCATAATATTGAGGACTTCTACAGCACAAGTAAGGCCAAGAGGGCCAAAGCAGATGAGACGACGACGACGACGAAGGTAGCTGGTAGTTCCACTTCTTGGCGAGATAAGAAGTTTGGGAACAAGGGAAAGGGAAAATAGATGGCAGCTCGGCAAGCGCCGAATCATTTCAAGAGGACTTCTGCTCAGGAGAGCGCAGCGAGACCTCCTGCTCCCAAGTGTTCGGGATGTGGGAAGACTCATTTTGGACCGTGTTCTACCGGTCAGCTGATTTGCTTCCAGTGTGGCAAGGATGGCCACTTCTCTAGAGACTGTCCGTCGACAACAGGGAGAGCTGATGTTGTGCAGGCGGTTCCATTGCAGATGGTTCCCCTTCCACCTACGTCAGCAGTCAGATCGAGCTCCGAACCTTGTTAGAGGTACTGTTACCATTAGTGGTGCATCTGTTGATATCTTGTTTGACTCTGGGGCTACGCATTCTTTTGTTGCTACCCTGATTGTCGTGGGGCTTGAATTGCCTATGTCTGTGCTTTCTCCACCGCTGCGGGTGACCACCGCCACCGGAGAAATTTGTGATTCTACCACTATTCATCGCGATGTAGCGTTTCAGTGGGATGGCTGTGACTTCTCGGTAGATTTGATAGGATTGCCGATGGCCAACTTGGTTGGTTGTCTAGAAATTGTGTGATGATTGACTGTTGTGCCAAGAGAGTGGTGATGTCTCCGAGTGGGTCCGCAGCCAGTTCCTCGCCGTTCATTTCAGTCCTGCAAGGTAGAAAGGCCTTGAGAGCAGGGGCATTTGGCTATGTGATGTTGGGAGGTTTGGTGAGTGGGACACGGGAGGATCTCACTGGCATTCCTATGGTGAGGGAATTCCTCGAGGTATTTCCCGAGGAAATTCCTGAGTTTCCATCGCAGAGGGAGATAGAGTTCTCCATTGATCTGTTGCCTGGTGTGGGGCCTATTTCATTAGCTCCATACCGGATGTCGCCACCGGAGCTGGCAGAGCTGAAGAAGCATATTGAAGATCTTTTGGCGAAGGACTTCATTAGACCGAGTATGTCTCCTTGAGGAGCACCTGTCATCTTCGTGAAGAAGAAGGACAGGACAATGCGATTGTGCACCGATTACAGGCAGCTCTGAACAAGGTGACGATCATGAACAAGTATCCTCTTCCTTGGATTATGATTTTTTGGATCAGCTCAGCAGTGCTTGTGTGTATTTGAAGATTGATCTCCGGTCCGGATACCATCAAATTCAGGTGAAGCCGGAGGATGTCCCTAAGACCGCATTTCGTTCGAGATACGGTCACTTTGAGTATTTTGTGATTCCGTTTGGACTCACCAATGCACCTGCTGTGTTCATGGATTACATGAACCGTATTTTCCAGCCGTACCTGGATCAGTTTGCGATCGTCTTCATTGACGATATTCTGATTTACTCCAAGATGGAGAAAAATGTGATCATTACTTAGCTTCATGAAGAGAAGGTGGAGTCTTCATGGAGAAGAGAAGAGAATATTCTCAAGTGTGAGGAAGAAGGCTCTACGTGTGAGATAAGTTAGAATGAGAGAGAATATAGTGTTTTAGGTTATTTAAATGTACCCACTTAAACTAACGGTATTCCCCAAAATCAAAACAAGGTCAATGAGAAATCTTTTTGAGAAACTCAATCTCATCCTCTTTTATAACATCGTCATGACCAATATGCTGTGGATTTTTCTTCCCTCTCATTTTTAATAGAAGTTGAATACAATAAACAATCAAGTGTCTTACGATTAATGGGGGAAGAGTAATATGTTTGATTTACCCATAAATATGTAAAAAGATTCAAAGAAATTTGACAACTATAGAGTAAGTATTGGGTAAAAAAAACAAGGAGTCAAAATTACAGAATAGAAACAAAGATTGAAGATGGCAGAGTAATCAAAGAAAGAAGAGCATTAAAAAGTTTAAGAACTAAAGTTCTTGAACATATAGCCCAGAGATGAAGATACAAAAATAAATTATTTCGAATGCTCAAAATAAAATGAAGGTACCTGGACAAGAAATATTTAGGCACCAAGAAGCATTCCAAATGAATTAAGCAAGTACTAGAGCCTTTGTATTGCAGAGAATGAGTGAAGAAAACAAAACGAGGACCCCTCAGAAATGCAAATGAGAAATGAAGGAGAAATAGGAAGGGAACATGAAAAATAAAAGTGTAACTGTTGCAAATACGATGAGCAAAGGACAGGGGCATAAGCATTAATTCATCTCTAAAGTAATGATTAGATGGATGAAACATTTAATGCATTAAATGTGCACGAAACACGAATACGACATATGTTGGCTACTATATGTTAGTCCAATCAAAAGTTGCCATGTGTAAGGATATCATCATTACTTGGAAAAGTATGCAGTTCTTATCTCGACACATGATCTTATGAATAAGATAAAACTAATATGAATAGATGAAAACTAATTGTTAATTTGGTTCATGTGAAGTCAAAACATAAGAAATTATGTAATGACTAAGAACCGAGGTTAATACAAAATGAAATGAGAAGATCAAGAAAGAAACTTTCTTGCAAAATAAAGTTTGCTAGAGTTTGTGTGGAGGTGGATTTGAGAAAGGCTTTCCTTTCAAAATTCAATATTTTTGATCGGGTGTTTCAGGTTGCTTATGAGGGACTTCACCTAATTTGTTTTTCGTGTGGTCGTTATGGTCATAGGAAGGATACTTGCCCTTCTCTTATCCAAGCTAGTCAAGGTCCGAAGGGTGTAATTGGACAGGTCCCTCTTTCCTGTGATAAAGGAGTTCCAAGGAGGGGAGTGGAGAAGGATGGTGGCGCATTCGGAAGTTGGATGATAGTCCGAAGACCCATTCGACGCAGGAAAATTCCAGATGGTGGTCAGCATCAGGGTAGCTCTCAACCAGATGTCTCTAAGAAAGATGACAGACAAGCTGTTGTAGTGTTAGGGGCAGCATCCAGGAAGGCGGCCAAGCTGGTGCAAAAATCGTCGGAGGTCAAGTTGGTACATAAACCGCCAGAGATGGCAAGGGGTTCCCGTTACGAAATTTTAAATGTTGATTTAAATTCAATCACTGAAATTCAGGAAACGCCTGCAGAGATTATGGGGATGAATGTTTCAAAAGGAAAGGAAGTTATATTTGGTGATAACGGAAAGGAAGTTATATCCGGGGAAAGCGGAGACGTAGTTAATGATAATTATGTGGTTGGAAATGATAACGGTCATTTAGTTATTACAAATAATGCCCATAATGGAAAGGAGGTTATATCTGGAAAAAATGGAAACGTAGTTAATGACAATTATATGGTTGGAAATGATAAGACCAATTTGAAAAAGGAAGTGTATCAGGTGCTAAGATAATAGGTGGGCCTATGAAGAAGTCAGAATCTCATTCTAGACATAGTTCTAAACCCAACCCACGGTCCTTGAAGTCAGGAAAGGACATGGGGCCAAAGCTCAAACCTAGACTAGGAATCAAAAAAGCTTCTGCCGCGAGTGGGAAAACCAACCCCAAGCAGGACCGCGGTGGGAATGCTTTAAATTTGATTGGGACGCATCTATCTACCTCTGTTGAACTAGCTGATGGTACTTTGGATCAGCACAACGATGGAGCTCCCAATTCGAAGAAGAAACCGCCAGATGCTTTGGAGCTTATGCGTCGGTTTGAGCAAACTCATAAAGACATGTTTCCTCCTGGATCTATTGTCACCATGGGTGGCACCACCGTTCATACTGAACTTAGATGGGTGGTTTCAGGCCATCTTTGAGGACCTTTCTTCATCTGGTTTCTTAATGTTTGTCTGCGTATGGAATGTTAGAAGGGCAGGAAGACGAGGTCATTGTCCTCTTATTCAGGATATGAGAAGAAAGTTTAGTATAAAGCTGTTGGTCCTTCTGGAAACTCGAATTAGTGGTGAAAGAGCGGACCGTGTGATTAAGAAAATGGGTTTTCAAAATCATTACAAAAGAGATTCTTTGGGTTATTTTGGTGGCATTTGGCTTATGTGGAATAATGAAGATGTCACTGTTCAGGTCATGGACTCTCATCACCAATATATTCATGCTAATCTTAATTGGCGGCATGAGAACAAGAGTGAGCAGGTGACATTTGTGTATGGCAGTCCCAAGCGGATTGAGAGGCGTCTGCTTTGGGAGAGTCTTTGTCAGTTGTGCACTAATCCTTCAATTCCTTGGGCTGTTATGGGGGACTTTAATTCATACTTGACAGCGCTTGACAAAATAGGTGGAGGGGAGCCTTGCTGGTGTGCTATTAATGAATTTAATGCTTGTTTGGAGGAATGCAAGTTGTCAGATGCAGGTCATAAGGGTCCAAATTTCACTTGGAGGAGGGGTGCACTTCGGGAACGATTAGATAGGTTGTGCACTAATGAGGCTTGGAATGTTGCTTTTCCTGATAGGTTATTGAGCCATCTTCCTTTTTTCTCTTGTGACCATCGGCCTATTCTTCTCTGGGATGGACAACTTTATAGAGCCAAGGATGGAATAAAGCCTTTCAGATTCTTTGCTTCCTGGCTTACCAGCAGAGAGTTTGATGGTATTGTGGAACACTGTTGGAAGGAGAACTAGCTCTGGACTCCTGCTTGTCAAAATTTTCAGCAAAGGGCTAGGGACTGGCATATGAAGTCTTTTCTAGTGGAGAATCATGAAAAAGCTAATCTTCATGCTAGGATTCGAGGCATTGATGAGCAGCTGAACTATCATTATCATGGTCCTTTGGAGCAGTTGCAACGGAGCTTGTGGACTAAGCTTAATCTTATTTACCTTCGGGAGGAGCTTAATTGGTATCAAAGATCGAGAAGTAATTGGCTTGCTTTTAGTGATAGGAATAATAAATATTTTCACTCCATCACAGCCTCCAGACGTCGAAGGAACCAGATTGAGGTCTTGAAAAATGATGATGGTGAGTGGGTTGGAGATGCTGCAGGTATTGTAGATTTAGCAGTAAATTATTATATGATGCTTTATTCTGAGGATGCTGCCCAAAAGCCTATTTTTCCTCTTAGAGGAGCTTTTCCTCGTATAGATATCTTTTCCTCGTATAGATATAAATATTCTGGCCAGAATTGATAAGTCCCCAAGCAGAGCGGAGGTGAAGATTGTTGTTGATAACATGAGCCCTTTCAAGGCTCCTGGAGTTTATGGGCTTTATGCGGCTTTTTTCCAATCTCAATGGCATCACATTGGAGATTCAGTTGTGAACTTAGTGAATGACATTTTCAGTCGTCCACAAGCAATCCGTGATATTAACCAGACTTTGATTTGCTTAATTCCGAAGGTAGATAATCCGGAAATAATTTCGCAATGCAGACCAATAAGTCTTTGCAATGTTGTTTACAAGATTATTACTAAGATATTAGCGAACAGGATACGAGAGCATATGCCTCAAATTGTGATGCCTAATCAATGCAGTTTTGTGAAAGGGCGACATAGTGCAGATAATATTATTATCACTCAGGAAATTATCCATTCTATGAGAAGGAAGAAGGGGAACAAGGGTTGGATGGCTGTGAAGCTTGACCTTGAAAAAGCTTATGATAGAATCAGTTGGGAGTTCCTTGAAGATACTTTGAGAGATATTGAGTTGCCTAAGAAGCTCATATCACTAATAATGAGTTGTGTCTCTACTTG
Organism: Gastrolobium villosum; assembly: GCA_032173675.1. Lineage (NCBI taxonomy): Eukaryota > Viridiplantae > Streptophyta > Magnoliopsida > Fabales > Fabaceae > Gastrolobium > Gastrolobium villosum. Next base: position 214,049 of record JAVKPL010004816.1, on the reverse strand, counting down.
CACTATGAATGTGCTATGGAACGGTGCTACAACAAAAGAGTTTACACCATCTAGGGGGCTTCGACAAGGGGATCCATTATCTCCGTATCTTTTTATCTTGTGTATAGAAAGACTTGCGCAGATGATTAAGTTAGCAGTGGATCAGAATATTTGGAAGCCAGTGTACCTAAAGAGGACTTGCCCTTCCATATCTCATTTGTTTTTTGCTGATGATCTTCTTCTGTTTGCAGAGGCTTCTGTTGATCAGGCCAATATCATAACCCGGATTCTAGATTGTTTTTGTGCTTCTTCTGGGCAAAAAACCAGTCATGAAAAAACACGTGTTTACTTCCCCCAAGAATGTAAATCATGTTTAAAGCTAAGAAGGTGTGTGATGTGCTGAGTTTTAATGTAACTACCGACTTGGGGAGATATCTTGGCGTCCCTATTCATCATCGTCGTGTTGGAAGAAATACTTTCAACTATGTGCTTGATAGGGTGAGAAAAAAATTGTCTAACTGGTCCCAATCGTCTTTGTCTTTGGCTGGTAGGGTGACTCTTTCAAAAGCTGTTATTACAACCATCCCCATGTACGCCATGCAGACTAATCTTTTTCCGGTGTCCACTTGTGAGGAGATTGACAAGATAACTAGAAACTTTGTTTGGGGTTCTTCTACAGAAAATAAAAAACCTCATCTGGTTGCCTGGAGCCGTGTTTGTCAGCCTAAGGAGCTTGGGGGTTTGGGGTTGAGAAATATGCGTGATACTAATAAAGCCTTCCTTATGAAAATTGGGCATGGCTTATTAACGCATAAAGAATCTCTTTGGGTTAGGGTGCTTCGGTCTAAGTATAGTATGGGAGATAGCTTGATTCCTGTGATTCCAAAGCCGCAACAAACTTCTAACCTATGGAAGGGGATTGTAAAGGTGTGGGGCAACATTGTAGATCGTTCTTCAATTCATATAGGAAATGGGAAGCAGGTTAAATTCTGTTCTGCTTGTTGGGTTCCTGGTTTTGGTCCGCTTGAGGAGTTGGCTAATAGACCGATTAGTCAAGAAGAACGTAACCTTATGGTAGCTAGTTTTGTGTCCCCAGGAGGAGGTTGGAATTGGGGTACTTTTACGCACTTACTTCCTATGGAGGTTAACCATCACATTGCTGATATTATGATCTCAAATTCTATTGATCATCACGATAGAGTTATATGGAATGAACGGGTGACAGTTGTTTTTCTATTAAGAGTGCTTATGATTCTCTCTCAAACTCTCAAGTTGATAATCATGGGCAGCAGTGGAGTAGAGTTTGGAGATGGGATGGACCTCCTCGTATCAAGACTTTTCTTTGGTTGATGATGGGTAATAGATTAATGACAAATGCTATAAGAGTTGATAGGTATATGGCTGATTCTGACATCTGTCGTCGGTGTGAGATGCATCGTGAAGATGTGTTTCATGCAATTAGGGATTGTCCTATGGTGTTGCAGATTTGGAAAGCGTTTGTTCATACTCAACAATGGGACAATTTTTTATCTTCTGATCTGTTTCAATGGTTGTCATAGAATCTTTCTGGTAATGCAGGTTGTTCGAATGACTATGAGTGGCCTTTGGTGTTTGGTGTCGTTGCTTGGCATATTTGGAAGGACCGTAACCTTTTTGTTTTTCAAGACAAGAAGGTTTCTGCTGCTGTCATCATATCCAAGGTGCGGTGCTATGTGCAGAGTGTTGTTGATTCTAAGTTAGTCTTGCTTAATGGGGGACTAAGTTCCTTTCAGGTTCCTAAGCGTACGATAATGTGAGAACCACCTCCTCATGATTGGGTCAAGATAAATATAGATGGTGCAAAAAACAGTAAGGGGGAAGATCATCTTGCGGAGGAGTGATCAGAAATAGTGATGGAGTTTGGCTTGGCGGTTTTTCTAAGGGGTTAGGGTATGGTACTGTTCTTCGGGCTGAACTCTGGGGTGCTTATATAGGTCTTCAGTTGGCTTGGGAGAGTGGTTACAAAAATATTTATCTTGAAGGGGACTCTACAGATGCTTTGCAATTGTTTTAGAATTGTGAAAAAGGGCATCCTTTGTTGCTTTTAGTTCAAAAAATTAAGGAGCTTCTGAGTTGGCCTTGGTTGGTCCGAGTTCAACATGTTCTGAGGGAAGGTAACCAAGTTGCTGATTGGCTTGCGAAAAATCATAGCATGCTTGAAGGGGAACTGCAGACGTTTACTAATCCACCGATGGGATGTAGTTTACTGGTCCGTAATGATCAGAGGGGGTAGCCTACCCCAGGTTTGCCTAGTTTGTTTTTTGTTTTGTCTTTTATTTTCTGATGTATCTCCAAAAAAAAAGTGACAATAAGTCTCGTAAGTTGCACTTAAACCAGATCGATAAAGAGTTCGAACTAGGGGCAATTCACCATCAGAAATCGAAGGTAATCCAAGGTTGATCATAACTTGGATTAGATTCATATGAATTATATCCCAGCAACTTGAATATTCAATTTCCCAAGATAGAGGACAAATATATTATCCCTTAGAATTAATTTGATACAGTAAATCCAGATAATTCTCAATAAAAATCTGGGTTATTTTTAATTGAAATTCGAATATATATAGAAATTCGGGTGAGTTTTCAAAATTAGAAACTGATATACACAATAGCAGCCCAAGCATTTAGACTACCTGACTTGGGGATAAGTGTTATGAACTCATATATGAAGCTCATTTAATACATGGACCAATAATGGGTAATTCAAATAAGAATCTGATATAATTAAAGGATAATATTAGTCCAAGATATTTATCCTAATACAACAGCATAAGACTTGGCTTGAGTTTCTAGAGGAAGCACAAAAGGTCCAGAATTCTCATATCCACATGTAAACTTTATAAATAAAAGGTAAAACCTAAATGTATGATTCATTCTCTCTAATTATTATGTGGTTATTGTGCACACACACCTCTCCTTTGGCGAAAGTTATTCTTTACTTATTTGTGCAGAATGATCTGTTATACTCAAGAGTATCAAATTCATATATAACTTAGAGAGAGCACATAGATCCAAGATAAACTTACTAATCCTTTAGGCTAGACATCTGTCTTCGGGACAAAACACAATTTTTAATTTTCTTTTAAACAGTTGCCGTTAATTATATATTTCATTCATTGTGAAATAATTATATTTTGAGTTTATTTATTGTTCTTAATTTGTCGAGTTGAATTGAGCTTCATTAAGTCTATTTAATTCAAAGTTGATGAACATTAGACAAAGCGAGCATAAAATACTTAACCATGATAGTGGTGATGAACTTGAGAATTTTTTTTGAAGAGATACGTATTAAAGACGAAAAAGGTGATTTTAATTCCTTCATACAACCATTAAAGAGTAAAATTTAAAGGAACAGCCATTACCATAAAAAATGATTTTAAATTTTCACATATTATTCAGAAGGGACTATTATGGTTTATGTAAAAAACATTGCTCGTATTTTTTTTTAAGAAAATAATTACCCCTCAAAATCTTATTCTAATTTTTTTTTTATATATTAAACTAGAGTTCACCCTCTTAAGAATATTAAATCTTATAGTATAGTTTCTCTTGAAAATGATATTTCTCATTCTTAAAAAACGTTTGGATAAACACCTAGTATTTCATTTTAGTAAGACAAGGGCCAAAGCCTAAAGAAGAAAATTATTCTTTTTGGATAAAAAGATTTCATTTGGATTCTATGCTCTCTTATTTTGACCAACTACTCTCTCATTTGGATAAAAAGAAAAGAAAATACCACAATTCTAATCGTTAAAAAAATAGAGTTAATTTAATTTAAAAATTAATTTTATTCAAATTCCACCAGTACACAACAAAAATTACAAAGAAAAAAAAAAGATTTCATTAAAATTATACTTTAAAACTTTCTATGTCAAATTTTACAACTGAATGAAATGTTGAATATTCTTATTAAAAATTGATAAAATTTCAACCCAAAAAATAAAAAATAAAAATCGTACATTTTGTGGTTTGATGAAGCATAGGCCCAAAGGCAAACCAGGCCGAACCGTATAAGGTCGAAGCACCCAGCCACCACCACGTTGACGATCTGCGGTACCTCCGACACAGACACATGTTAACGCCACCGTGCGCAGCCCAAGCTCCACCGACCTAGGACGAGGATGTTCTACGCAACGTTGGAACAATCCACGTCACTATGTCAAGGTTCATGTTTTGGCTTTCAATAAAACCCTGTTTCTGAATTTTAACCCCGTATATTTCATTCACTCTATAATTCACAATAATCTCAGTAATGCCACTCATTCAACTTTTTTTAAATCACTCACAAATGTAAAAAGTACTAATTTTAATACTATTTGGCATATGGTTCTTGTTTGTTGTTTCTGCTTCTTTTTTTTTTTAAATAAAAAAATTGTAGTTCTTCACTCCAAATAGTAATACCCTTAACTTCAATGTGGATTATCTTTGTTTCATTAGTGTTCTAAGGCCCTAAATAAAGTGGTTCCAGAGCTACATAGAAACTTTGCTATAGAAAGTTCCATTTTTTGTGGAAACTAATTTACATTGAAAGCTAAGCCCCATCTTAGTTTTTTTAAAAATAAAATTAAAAATTAATTTTCTGGATTATTTATATTTATTAATATTATTATTTTCTATGACTGGCTTTATGCTGTTGTGATCAATTTGAATATGTGATTGTGCAGTTTTCTGCTGATATATGATTCTAGTTTTTCTATATCTTAGCTTTATTTGGGTTTGAAAATGTGTAGAATATTTGTATAATCTAATGTGCAGGCTTTTTGCTTGTGGAAATGTTAGAAGGGTTGCAAGTTCTGTTCACCTGAAACACAAGACTGGGTGCTTGGAGGAAGTAGTTTATCCAATGGGGTTTCCTTACTCCAAATACAAATTTTTCTCATACTATAGACTTGTAAACAAAGGACAAACTCCATTTATGCTATTTAAATCAAAGGTTAACTTGTTGATTAATAGCAGAGTGAGGAACTGGTATACCCTTCCTGCAAATAATGCAAAATACCAGCATGGACAAGTTTTTTGGAACAGGATGTGTTTCCATAAAGGGCCGGCTCTACAGCCGATAGTTCAAATTGCCCGTGCAGTAAGTTTGGCTATATTCAAATCAAATTTTGTTGTTCATGGTTTGGTTGCCTTCATAGTAGGAGAGCTTGCTTGGACACAAGAGACATGGGCAAGAGCAGAATCCATCCCATCAAGGGATTCACTGTGTTTGAGTGCACGAGATGGACGTATGTATTTAGCCTCAGCTCTTTTGGAAGCGCTTGAGATTCTTTTCTTGTTTCTCAGGGCTATCTATTTAGTGATTTTGTTCTCTCCTTGCATAGCTATGGCTCCTTTAGTTGACTTCTTTGGGACTCAATTTAGAAAAACATGGATTCATGTTGTACGCCTTACTCTTGAAAAAGCTGGCCCAGCATTCATTAAATGGGGTCAATGGGCTGCAACTAGACCAGATCTCTTTCCTAGAGATCTCTGTGGTGAACTTGCAGAATTTTACACCCAGGCACCATCACATAAGTTTACGTATAGCAGAAAATCTATTGAAAAAGCATTTGGTCGCAAGTTGAATGAAATATTTGAAAATTTTGATGAGGAACCAATAGCTTCAGGTAGCATTGCTCAAGTTCATCGAGCTACACTAAAATACAAATACCCTGGTCAGCAAATTAAGCCTGTGGTTGTAGCCGTGAAGGTAAGACATCCAGGGGTTACTGAAGCAATTAGAAGGGATTTTGTCATTATTAATCTTGTAGCCAAGATTTCATGTTTCTTCCCTAATTTGAAGTGGTTGAGATTAGATGAAAGCATACAGCAATTTTCTGTTTTCATGATGTCTCAAGTTGATCTTTCAAGGGAAGCAGCACATCTTAGTCGCTTTATCTATAATTTCCGGAGATGGAAAGATGTTTCCTTCCCGATCCCGCTGTATCCCCTTGTGCATCCATCTGTTTTGGTGGAAACCTATGAACCAGGTGAAAATGTTTTGCACTTTGTTGATGAGCTTCAAGGACATGAGCATATCAAAAGTTCCCTCGCTCATATTGGAACACATGCTCTTTTAAAGATGCTTTTGGTAAAATATTCTGAATTCTCTTGCTATTTATTTTGTTTTCCTTTCCTTTGTAACTTGGTTGTAGATTTTGCGTTTCTCAGATTCTGTTGATTGTTATCTAGTTCATGAAAATATGATATTGTACCCAACATTTAATCCGGTTGATTTAGATTGCATTACATATATAAATATATATATATATATATATATATATAGAGAGAGAGAGAGAGAGAGAGAGAGATCTTTTGACTTTCGTGTAAGATTAACAAATCTTACTCCCCATTAACTATTGATTTCTGTCCATTTTACGGCTGTAATTTATTGAGTTATATTTATTAATTAATTATTACTTCCAAATAAACTATAATCGTCAAATGGGTGGAAAATCGACGGTTGAGATGGGAAGTAAGACTTGTTAATCTTTTTTTTTTTTTTTTTTGATAACAGACTTGTTAATCTTACATATAAATGAGAGAAGTTCAAGGCTTTATTACTTCACAAACTGCTTAATCTCTCAGTAACATCCAAAAACTGGTTACAAATTACAACCTTTTATATTATGTATGTTTCTCAGCATAATACTATGTCTATTAACAAAATTAAATAAATACAAAATAAAGAAGAGGAATTAGCAGGAGAAGTAGAAAGAAGAAAGAAGAAAGAAAGAAATAAAGAAAGATTGGAAAACAAACCTATTATTGAACAAAACTTTTGTTAACATTCTGAAATTCCTAATTGTAATATGCATTCCTTTGCGGATTTTAGGACAAGAGGATGAATTAGTAAGAGAGGAAATGATGAATTCTTCGAGGATTTTGTGAGAATATTCATAATCTTCAATGAATGTTTTGTTAATATATTTTTTTTTATCTTAAATGCATGTGATAAAGCATCACAGAGACCCACAATGTTTCTCCTTTTCTCGTGTAGTAAAATGTTATTACTAATTTGTTATCTTATAGATAATTAGACAAAAGGGGAGCCTTGGCACAAAGATTAGTGTTGTTGCCATGTGACTCGTAAGTCACTGGTTCAGTTCATGTAATCAGCCTCTTATAAATACAAGATAAGGTTGTTTACTATAGATCCATATGGGTCTGCTCTTTCCCTGAATCCTGCACATAGCAGGAATTTCATAGCAACAAGTTGCTCTTTTATGGATAATTAGACATTTGAGTGAAATAATTAATTGCCTTAACTTAGATATGTCTCTTCTTCCAGGTGGATAATTTTATCCATGCAGACATGCACCCTGGAAATATTCTTGTCCGTGTAGCAAAACGCAAATCATCACCTAAGTGGCTCTTTAAGTCAAGGCCTCATGTCATTTTCCTTGATGTAGGCATGACTACTGAACTTTCTAAGAGGGAACGAGAAAATTTACTGGAATTCTTTAAGGCTGTTGCACTTCTAAATGGCCGCTCTGCAGCAGAGTGCGCACTTAGGTTATCAACACAACAAAATTGCTCAGACCCAAAATCTTTCATTGAGGTAAATAATTACTGTTTTGTGTTTTCCATGTACGGTTTGTATTAATATCCTGATAACTTACTAACACATAACCTGCTTAATATTATTTCGCGTTTACATTTGTGACAAATTTTATCCTTCACATTCAGTCCTATATCTGAAACACATCCATTCATTTGACCTCTGATCCCCAGTAGTGGGTTGAAGATCCTTAATTGATTGATGCTATGAAGTTTTAGACAATCCAAAGTTCTATATTTAAATAGGCTCAAGAGTTTTCAACATTATCAGAAAACTTAAGAAAAACCCTTGTTTAATGGTCAAACCTGTTTTTTTGTGGGAATTGCATACCACTTTTGACTTCAAAACAAAAATTCATGTTAACTGGATGCTCCTAGTTTGTGCTACAAGTGTGAGTCTAAACATTCATACACATATTATATTATGACTTCAAAAGTTTGTAGACATATTATACTACTTTTGACTTGAAAACAAAAATTCACGTTAATTGGGTACACCTAGTTTGTGCTACAAGTGAGTCTAAACATTCATACACATTATATTATGACTTCAAAAGTTTGTACACATATTATACTACTTTTGACTTGAAAACAAAAATTCATGTTAACTGGGTACTCCTATTTTGTGTCTGTAAAGAATCAATTCAACCCAAAACCTTAAGGTGTTGGGTGAAGGCCTTTTTAATGGTTTTATATTATCCTCTGACATACACCCTCATATAAGAGCTCTTTTGGGTTTGAAGCATGGACATTTCTCAGGCCCAATTTCTTATTTACCTTGTGCTTATTTTTAATTCCACCTTAAAGTGGGGGGTGGTGAAGATCGAACTCGTAACTACTCAATCACTGAAGCTCTGATACCATATAAAGAACCAATTCAACAAAAAACCTTAAGTTGTTGGGTGAAGGCTTTTTCAATGGTTTTATATTATTCTCTATCAGTGTTAGCAAGTGTGAGTCTAAACACTTCTACATATATTATATTATGAATCATCTTCGAGACCATATGATAAAAGATTATGATTTTTTTAATAGATTTTCTATTCTATTGCATCTCCATAACTGCTATACAGTTGACAAATGGTTTAGAGTAGTTTTTATTGACATATATCAATGTGTCATATACTTATTTCAGCATCAGCACATACTTTTGGTGAATAAACTTTTTTAGTATTTAACAGGAGGTGGATAAATCATTTAAATTCTGGAGGTCCTCAGAAGGTGAAACTGTCTCCACATCTGACCGTATGCAACAATTGCTTGAGCATGTTAGGCGCCATAAAGTCAATATAGATGGCAACATTTGCGCTGTGATAGTGACCACATTGGTGCTGGAGGTAATTTCTGCCTCAGGATCACCCTTTTAACAAAGCATTCTTCACACCCTTATAAATGAAATGAATGTTGACATAGTAATGTTTAGCTTTTGTGCATTGCTATTGGTATATGGTTGAAAGTTCATCTTGTTTTCTTGGCTGTGACACATTACTAATCTGGATATACTTTTCAATTTTTAAATAATTGATTATTTTAAAAATCTAAAAAATGTGGTGGAATATTTTTTTAGAAATGCACAACTTTTCATTACCACCTGAGGTGTAAACCATTATTGTGCCTCATGTCCATCTTCGCAATGTTTTTAGTAGAGTTGGAGTGTTGATGGTTCTTTTAAATAAACTTGAATATGGATCTTACTTTTTCACCTTGTTGGCATGACATGGTTAGAATGCTATGTTGTTTCTTAGAATAATTTTTTGTATTAAAATAAAGGGGTTTGTTTTTTTTATGTTGCATGCGAAACCAAACCCTTCATACACACACCATAAAAAGATGTGCCACTCATTTTTTTATTTTTTGTTTCTTTTAAATAGGTGGGTCCCACACTTAATGTATCTGATATGAGATTAGAATTCTCCTACAACATAAGATTTATTTTTCCCTAAAATAAAACAGAGAACAAAAGCAGTAGTTGGTTTTTAGTTTCAGGATGAATACAACAACAATAAAACCTTATCCCGCTAGGTTGGTTCATCTACATGGATCAATTGACGCCATTGGTTTATAAAAAATAAAGATTTCTATAAATCCATTTAGAGTACATTTAATCAGACTCAAACAAGGGTTGGCAAAAATGAGCCAAAGTAACCCGTAAAAAATGAGTCGGGTTGGGTTGGCAAAAATGAGCTGCCAACCTGACCCGATCTAGCTTGGGAAAAAAGTAACCAATCCGCGGGTCAAATGGGCCAGCTCGCGGGTTGAACTTTTTTTTTAATTAAATACAAAATATAATATACAAAAATGGACAAAACCCACACATGCTGTCATCGTCTTTCTTCCTTCTCTAAACCTAAGTCCCTAATCTTCTCACATTGCTGCCATTCTTATACTGTTAGGCTGTGCTGGCTTTGTTTGGTTCAAATATCTTACCCACTTGGTAGCAAGTGGTTCTGATTGTTTCTCAATGTTGGTGCAAATTTATTGTGAAAAAAATTCGAAACTAGAGCATTTTGCTTTTACTTCTCATTTTGTAACCCTTTTCTAATTTGCTTTTTTTATAAACTATTTTGTAAGACAATTGTATTGTTTAAGCTGATGAAAGCCACATAGCTGGTGCATTAATACTACAGGTTCATTTTTTAAATAAGCTGAAAACGAGCCATCCCCGCGAGTCATTTTTGAGCCAACCCGCGAGCCGTATTTTTGACCTAACTCTAACCCGGCTCATTGTTTTCGGGTTAGGCCGGGTCGAGCCGGGTTGGCCCGTTTTGCCAACCCTAACTCAAACTATCCTCCATTCGATTTACTTTTTCCATTGGAGCTTTTATTGGTCTTCTCCTTGCCTGACCAAATCACCCTAGTTTCTGCATGTCCATTTCAGAATGTATAAAGCATGAAGAATTAGGTGATAATAATTCGTGTCATTTAAGTTAATATGAATAATTAGGAGCTGCATTTAAAATGTAACAAGCAAATTGATGTACATGCTCTAGTTTATCTAGATTAGATGCTCAATGAAATGGTTACAATTTAAACGATGTAAGCAGGACTAGGCTTGAAAGTTTAGAGCCAAAACTGTTATTTTTGATTAAATTTCCAGTACTTTTTTTTTTTTTTTTGATAAACAGTTTCCAGTACTTCTATAGTACTACTAAAGACTCAATATTACAAAATACCAAAAAAATAAAATAAAAGACTCAATATTACACACTAAAATTAAAAATCTTTATTCAGTTAATTGCATTTATTCCACTTCTTTTTTTATTTAGGATTTCACGAGTCCGATTATTTCTAATTTTAGAAGTGTAGTATATATTACTGCAGCAATTTTGAAAATTTATTTGTTATTTGTCATAGTTAAACAGGGCTAGCCTTGAAACAACTGTGAGGTTGTTTCTTGTGTGTTAGACAATAATATAAATCATTAAAAAAATTATCACCCAACATATTAAGGTTTTGAATTGAAATGGTTCTTTACATGATATTAGAGTTTGAGGTTACGAGTTTGATCCTTACCGCCCCCACTTTCTAGTGGAAATAAAACAAGCACAGGGTAAACCAAAATTTGGGTCTATGTAATACCTACACTTTAAGTCCATAAGGCTCTTGCATGAGGGTGTGTTAGAAAATAATATAAACCATAAAAAAAGTCTTCTCCCAACATTATGGGAAATTGAGATAATTATCTCATGCAACATAAATAAATTAGTGGCGTCCATTATTATTTTTTTTTTCATTTTTCGAAAAAGTAGTGGACCTCACTATCTTATCTATGTTGCATGAGATAAGCATGAGATAATTATCTCATGCAGCATAGATAAATTAGTCGGGTCCACTGTTTTTTATTTTTTATTTTTTTTTCCGGAAAAGTAGTGGACTCCACTATCTTGTCTCTGTTGCATGATATAATTATCTCATACAACATGAGATTAATAGATCCCTATCTTTATATTGTGATTGTAAAATTACACATTCAAATTTGGAAAATAGCTTTTTGTTTACAAAAGTACAAGTGTAAGACTTTATGCAATTGACTCTCCTCCCTATTCTCGCAAGGGTTTGCTCTATTTGTTTTGGTTGAATATGAACTAATTTCTGTTGCATTTTGTTTTTGACTCCTCTTAAAGGGGTGGCAGCGGAGACTTGATCCAGAATATGACGTATTGAACGCTTTGCAGACGCTGCTATTCCAAGCTAACTGGGAAAACTCTATGTCTTACGCCATTGAAGGAATTGTGGCCCCGTAAGTTTTGGCGAAATTTCAAAAACGGTGGTGCAGAAGGATTAATGGTAAATTGCTTAGCTATTGTTGATGGTTTTCAATTTTCAATGCCGTTTTTTTTTTCTTTCTGCTGTTCTTATTGAGTTTCTAATAACACTCTGGGAACTTAACATTGTAAAATTTCTTGAAATAATTTCTGATTCTGATATTAACTCATGATGTACAATTGAACCTAATAATCTGCCTAATAATTTTCGCTGATCATGTGACGACTAGACGAGTAATATACTTGTTATTACCTAATTTGTCTTTTTCAATGTCATTGCCCTCAGCAAGTAAAATTGATTGAATGTAACCAACCGTTTGTTTTTTAAAGTGTGAAATAGTAAACATTTCGTAAATTATTTTCTCTCTGTGACACCTAATGAAAATACAAGGAATGAATTTTCTGATATCTCATATTAATATTATTATATTATATTATATTATATTGGATTTGATGTTTGTCATTTTAAATGACATAAGTTATATCATTTTAGGAGAGAGATAGACAAGAATAAAAATCATGGGGAAGAAAGTGAGTGATTTTTTTTTAATTTAAATTTTAAATAAAAATATTTTTTTTATATCTTCTCTCAAAATGACAAACATTTTTTTCATTATATTATATAAAAAAAATTTAATCAATTATTGATAGATAATTATCTGCAATTTAAATGACTACTTTTTCTCAATGACATGTTAGGTTAAAATGAAATCTTAATCTTTTACCAAAAAAAAAATAAAAATAAAAATGAAATCTTAATCGGGATCAAAGAGATTCATTCCTATAGCGTTCTCTTTTTCCTTATATTATATTCATTATCAATGTTACAAAAATTGGACCGGATGGCTGGTTGGAACCGAAAATCAGTCAACGAGTCCGTGTAACATAATGAATTCTACATGCTAATGAACCGGTGTAACCTGCTATGAATTGGAGTGAATCTACTTGTTTTACCAAGATCTTGGCATCCACCGGAACATTATTACCAATTCTGCTCATGTTCGCCACTAACAACAATAATAGACTGACAGTTACTAGAAGAGAGATAGTAGACTGATACAACAATAGTTAAATGAGATATACAATCATACAAGTATCAAAACAACATAAAGAAGCTTAGAAATTTCAATCACAATGCATGCCCAAATTGAAAGTGGAAGCTAGAAGGGTTTTCTCTTTTTCAAAATAATAATGATAATAATAATAATTAAATAATTAATTAATGGATTGAAATTGCATTGCACCGTAAACTGAAACATTTTCTTTTTTATTAAAAAAATAATTTATAAATTACATTTGCATTACTTGCTATTATCCAAATTTCCCTTTTTGTTCTTTATTAATTTGTTTATTCATAATAAATATATTCCTTTCATTAATTTTCATATTATATATTTATTTAAAAGTTCGTATTCTATTATCTTTATAGCCCTCTTAATTTAAAACAAATAAAATTATTTTTTTGTTAGTTTTAAAATTATATATATATATATATATATATATATATATATATATATATATATATATATATATATATCACAATCTAATATTGAGATAAAAATTAATGGATTTTTTAATTTAAATATTAAATAAAAAATATTAATTTTAACTAAAATGACTATTGCATAAAAAGAAAAATATTTTTCCCAAAATTATTGGTTTCGTATTGGTTAGTTTTTAAATAAAGAAACAATATTCGTCTTATTTGATATGTATACTATTTTTCTTCGCATTTTGGAACTTTCATTACTTGTGTTTTGTATGTTATTTATATTTTAAACTTATAAAAATATGTTAAATACTTGCCTATTGTGTAATAGCTTTTGTAATTTATAACTCAAATTCTGAATTTTGTCATATTGAATATGAACCATGAATTCATGTAAGCGTTCAGTTCAATCAATTGACTCATTCATTAAACCAATAACTCAGACCAATTATCCTAATTTAATCAATAACCGGATTTTATAACACTATTAATCACACTAAAAAACATATTTTCCCTCTATTAGCAGTACTAATTGAAAACAATAATTCAATTCAAGGTTTTTTTTTTCTGAATACAAATAAAAAATATGAAAAGATTATAAAAAAAATAATGAAAAATATAAATATAAATATAAATGATACTAGAAAATTTTTTTTAAAAAAAAAACGAATAATTAAAAATAAAATAAAGTAAAGTAAAAATAAAGATAAATAAGAGAAAAAATAAAAATGAAACTAAAGAAATAAAATAATTAAAAAAAGAAGGCATTAAATAAATAAATAAGAGAAAAAAAATTCAGTTCATAAACTGATTTTTTAAACAGTTCAATTCAAAACTAATTTTTCAAAAACCAATTCAGATTATAAACTCATTTTTAAAAATCAATTCTTGTAAGTGCAGTGGAATTTAATTCACAGTACAATTCAATTCTTTTGCACACCCCTAATTAACAGCCATCAAAAAAAGAACTAAGCTATAACGTATGAAGCACCGACATTTCAAAATTTCTGACGTGTCATATCCTACACTCTCGACACTCTCCGACATTCCAACACGCATTATAGAAATTTAAAAAAAAAAGTTTAAAGATTACGTTGCGTTGAATTTTTAGTTCCAATTATTAGATTTGTTGGATTACAATTATTATTTTATTGAATTTAATATAAATATTTGGGATATCTTATGTTTCTTTACAAAATTTATGAATATTATAAGTTTAGATTCATTCTTTTGTTAAATTATTGAATATTAAATATAATATACACTACATAAATTAAAAATATTATTTAATATCAAAATATATTAAATAACATGTCGAAATCTAACATTATTTTGAATTAACGTGTCGAAGTGTCATATCGTATCGTGTCACGTGTCCCATGTCGGTGCTACATACGCTATAACTAACTTCTCATGGAAACCGGATTTAGAAAACATACAAAAACTGCAAAAACATTCTCACTCAAAATGATCATTTGTTGCTTCCATTGTTATTTGAATTCCAAAACATCAGGAAAGGCAATATCTAAAAATTACAAAAAAAAAAAAAAAAAAGTCTATGTTCCAGAATTCTCGATTACTGGTGACCGTGAACCCAGAAAAAATGATTCAGCCAATTGGAGCACTGTTTTTACCATGCTAATCAAGACAAGGGTATCAAAAATGTGTAGCAGAAGTAGGTGGCATGTTGCGCTATTCTAAAACGTCCTGCGCCACTTACAGTTGAAATATTCACCTTGTCCAATGCCTAACACTGTATCTTAATTCAACCATCAAGCCTCTCGAAGAAATAAAGATAGCCCATATCCTTGGGAGGATTAATAGAAGCCCCAACCTTGTTGTCGTTGAAAATAACCCATCTATCATTTTTAAAAACGTGAGCAACATAGTGACCACACTGCGTCGAGGTTCCACTGTGGCTAACGATTCCAATAAGTCGATATCCTATAGAACAATGACAAAAGTAATTTTTTTTAAAAATCAGAATGTCAAAATAATAAAAATTAATGAGCATAACAAAAGGCCAGACAACAAAGCATTGTCTTGGCAGATACAAGCATTAAAAATAACATTAAAACCTAAGACTACAAATTTAGAGGGCAAATTTAGAGAGCTACTTTGACATTTTCTTTTCATTCAATATTGCAAATTAAAAATGGGTTTGAATATGATGCATATTATATAAAAGTGCGCACCGATCGTGGTTTACAAGTTCTGTACAGATTTATTACAAATTTATGAGATAAAAGCGATTTTTTTTCAACTTTATCCTGTCTTGACTCTCAATTTTTGCTAGAAATGTTATATGTTAGTAGTATTTTGACCGTTTTTAAACATATGGACATTGCATATTTTGCCCAAAAAAGTTGTCATAGAAGTATTGCCTAATAGATAGATGTTGTAACTTCTTAAAATGTGGTAAATCCATCAGGATACACACTGTTCAGAGATGCGCACTATAGAACACCCCGTTGAAGATTTATCTTAGAAATTTGAGAGAAAAAAGAAAGTATCCATCGACAATGTGAAACTTTTCCCCCTCAACAAAAAAATGCAACATTAAGTACTTAAACCCTTCAATTGTGTTTTAAAACATGTGGCATCATATGGTCCTTATAAGTAAATCAAGATTAAATTAAATCCTAGGATGAAAATGTTACCACTTATCAGTAACATGGAAGGAAAAATATAAGCAACACAAAAATGAAATCAGAATAGCAAGATCAAAATTCAGGTTGCAGTGAAAGGGGAAGTAGAATTAAATGCGTATCATGATTAAATAACATCCTTTTTTTTTCTTTCTCATAAAGGATCAATGCAATCAACAGCAAGGTACACCAGAAGAAGTAAAAGCAACTTACTCCCTCCTCCATCAGGTAGGCCAACATCATTGGGAATGGCGTTTGATGTGGAAGCATCCATAGAGGAGATTGATGCATCAGGATTGCTAAATATCCAATCTGCTGCTTTTTCAATGTTACCACCCTACAGAACAATAATTTCCATTTAGACAGTAAAAATTAATTCCTGTACATTTTATCCAAAACCTAGTCCTACAGTCATAAGAGAGGGGAATATAAAAAAAAAACTCCCCAATTAAACCCGAGTAGCGAGTGTGGGGAGAGGGGAATATATGAGAGGAGAAAATTACCGATGCCTTAAGTGCCTTTCTAGCAATATCTTCTTGAAATCCAAATGAAATTAGAGTATCAACTTTTGATTGGTCAACAATTGTTAAAGTTCCAGAGCCATGGCCTATTGAAGTAGGAATGTCAATATCTAAGTAAAACAGATTTATCCAGCATTATGTCCTGCATTAAGTGGTACACCTTGCTAACCAGGTTGTTCTACATAACCAGAAAACTCATTTTCAGATACCTGGATTATCCATTTGAGATAGTATCCAATTCATTGCCTCTTCTACCCCAGCATTTGATGTATTTATAACGGCTTTCTGGCAATGGAGATGGTTAAAGCCCATGGAAACCAGCTGTGAGACAATTTCTTCATTGACCCAAGGTTTGTCTGAATCTTCCTCATCAGGTACTGTAAATCACAGATAATGAAAGCCAATAGATAAAAAAATTGTCAGATTTACTCCAGTTAAACAGTAATTAGGTTATTTAGCTGAAAGAGGCACTTTCTATGACAATAAGAGTTGCAAAACAGATGAGAAGCAAAAATTGCTAGTTAACTAGGGAAATCTAGGGTGTGAATGACAACATTTCCAGAATTTTTTTTTTCTCTATTTTTAGTATGAGGAACAGAAATGATTAGAAATAGAGTTTGATAAAGCCAGTTTATTTTTCTAATCTAGAAAATGAACACAAACCGACAGAAATAAAAAAAAAACAAAAAACATTTTTTTTCATTTTTATTCCCTGGCACACTATTTATACATACACAAGTAGTAGAATGTGCCAATAGCATTAAATACACACTATTTATTAAAAATATTATTTATTAAATACACAGTCTTTGAAAATAAAGAGTTATGTAGACAAACATTTTTTTTGCCCAAACTTTTCTTAAGCACAAAAATAAGATTTTTTTTTTCTTCAAGAAACAATGTCAGCAAACAGAATTGTTGTGATGCACAACCTTAGTTCGTCCAGATAAGGCTTTTAAGTATACGGATATTGGGATTCTAGTATCCAGATAAAGCTTGATCCGGATATCAATTTCTGAATATCCGGATACCACCTCCAAAATGAAAATACTAAATGTTCAGATTTCTTTGCAGAATTTTTTTTTCTACTCTTCTTTTCTTTTATTGTCTCTTTTTTTTCCTCTATTTTTTTCTAGTTATTTTTCTTTTCTTTTATTTATTTTTTCTTTTATTTTCCTCTATTTTTATTTTTCTCTTATTTATCTTTATTTTCAATTTGTTTTATTTTATTTTTCTTTTTAATTGTTTATTTCTTTTCTACTTTCTCTGTCATTCATAAATTTTTATTTTATTTTCTTTTATTCTCAAACTTTTCATAGTATTTATTTGGGTTCACCTGCCACTGAGCTCAACTAGTTTAGGATAAAGGTATTGTTGATGTTGATTTTTTAATGTTGGCCTTAATGGTGAGCTTCCTTAAGTTAAGCAGCATTTTTTTGTGTTTGTGGAAGAGTTTGAAGGAAGAAAATTTCTCTCGCATAACATCAGCTCCTATAAAGGAGATAGAAATTTTCCGCTTCCTGTGATTTGTTAAGTCTGTTTGAGAACTTTGTTCAGGCTGTTTGCTTTTTGTTTGACACTTATAAGTGGTTAAGCTGTATGATAAATGGTTGGATGTTTAAAAAAAAAATGTAACCAGATAGATGTTTGCTAGACTGGATATGTTATCAGATTTTACCGCTCAGAAATCATAGTGTAATAAGCCAGGTCGACACGGGCATTACACTTTATGATATAGTCAGATTCAGCACATTCATTTAGTATAAAATTGCAGCTTGAGAGATATAGTGACAGACCAACTATATTCTATATTTATTAATATACGAAATGAACAGGTTAAGTTGAAAACTAGTAAAAAAGAGAGTATTAAAAAACTCATTTATCTGGACTAAAAGCATATGTGGAATCATAAGCAAGGGAAGGGAAAATGATATTATCAATGTAAGCCGCCAAATCTATAAACTTGATCTCTTTTGACATCAAATTCTACTTATGATATAGCAGTGGGACCTTAAACATATAAAAAAAAAATAAAGGTGACACATGCGAGCATAATAGCACAGAATTTAGTTTTGACACAATTTTTGTGTGCTTGATTTCTACAAAACAAATTATCTGTTTTTTGCCATTTAAATCTCTATAAGATATCACCTGAACAGAAAACTTCTCACATACCCCCATCAGGTAACGGTTCTTTCCCAGCCCGGTGACCTTTGCTGCGCATGTGACTTATATCTATGATATCAGGAACATCAATATACACATCTGAAAGAAAAAAAAATGCTTATAAATATATATAGATCAGAAATTTTTTCAAGGAACATTACTTTGTAGCAAAAATAGGCATATAGAGACAAAGCATACCAAGCTTTTTGGGTACCCATCCTGTCTCCATAACAAATTTCCGCATATGTAACACCAGGTAATCAGGAAATGAGGTCAGACCTGCAGTCCTACAGAATAAATGATGTTTTAGCATCAAGATATTTTCAAATGATCTGTAACACACATTCTGCCATATTTGTATTTAATAGAGTGATTCCTTCGTTTTAATTTTCAAATTCTGAGAACACATTCTATGATATATGTATTTCATAAAGAATGTACCCGGGAACAAAGAAACAAATAATTGTTGTTTCTTTTTTTTTTTTCAATTTTTGTTCTTGAGCTTTGGTTCATTCTCTCAAACAGAAAAATAAACCAGATTATGAAACACAATTTCTCACCATTTTTGTTCCCAGACCAAATATTTTTTTTAAAAAAATGACTGTTTGGAAACGTTGTCAATTGTCATGCACACCCTATATTAGCTTGGCAAAGTAACTCCTAACCAAATGGGATTGTCTTCCACTTACCAAAGACAATGACATTAATAGACATGCTTGTCATGGAACTAAAATGATATAGCCTATATAACTTCTATCCAATGTGGAGCAACAAGCATGGCAATGTAATTTAATATATTTAGAAACTTCAGAATGCTTACTTCAGTGCTGTCGTATTTGTTTTCAAAGCAGTGCTGTAAAAATCATGTATCTCCTCAGGAGCCATGAAATTAGCAAAGCAAGCTTCTAAAGGAACCCTTGGACGCACAATCTCATTGCCAGTTCTATTAGAATAAATATGCTCAGCATCGTCAAAAAAAGCATTGGAAGAAAATAATAGGATTTCTAAGCATCTGAACTTACATTTCCTTTCCTTCTGCAAGTTTCTCTGCTTTCTGTTTGTGAAAGGATTCTAATTCTTCTGAGATTTCTCAAACAATACAAGTATGAGATTTAAGATCCCGAACACATCTCAGTTCTCAGTTCCGTCAAGGTTGGTGACTTAAAAACTCACCTTTGTTACTAGCTTCATGCAACGGGATATTGAGAGAAAGAATGCAGTCATGCCTTCTATTATATGTAACTTTTCCAGATGAACACAAAATTCTATCTTCAATACCAAACTTGAAACTCCTCCCTGGATCCAGTTCAGTTTTTCCAGCATTATCTCGTTCAACTTGGTCAAGAAAATGTAGGAAAAATTCTAAAGCATCCTAGCATCAAGTTGGAATCAAGCAGTCAAGAGATAGAAAAGTAAGATGACTTTAAATAGAACAATATACTACATGTTAAAGTAAGGATGGAAGAAATTTCTGAAGAATCAAAACACCTTATATTTATATGTTATATACTTTAGGCATACAAGGATTCTCCTCACCCCATCGTCCCATGTTGAGTTTTAATGGGGAGTACCTTTTATCTACTTTAGGCTTATTAAAAGCCAAAATAAACACAGTAAGGCCTAACCATAAGTAAATCCAACTAAACTGTTTTAAACAGTTATGACAAAGAAGATAATATTATTCATGGACTCTTAGCTTTGTTGCTAGACTACAAGTTCACTTTATAAAAACATAGCTTTTGGCATTAGCATATGCTTCCAATTAACTGTAAAAAACTCACACTTCCTTGCAAGAGAAATGTGTTGCCCTCTATTTCAAAATAGCCTACCTCATATTTATGAGGTAGGCTATTATACTTTAGGCATACAAGGATTCTCCTCACCCCATCCTCGCATGTTGAGTTTTAATGGGGAGTACTTTTTTTATCTACTTTAATTTTGTTAAAAGCCAAAATAAACACAGTAAGGCCTAACCATAAGTAAATCCAACTAAGCTGTTTTAAACAGTTATGACAAAGAAGATAATATTATTCAAGGACTCTTAGCTTTGTTGCTAGACTACAAGTTCACTTTAAAAAAATATAACTTTTGGACACACACGTCATACATATACATAAAACAATGTTGTAATTTTATCAAGCATTAGCATATGCTTCCAATTAACTATACAAAACTCCCACTTCCTTGCAAGAGAAATGTGTTGCCCTCTATTTCAAAATAGCCTACCTCATAAGCTCATATTGATTTATTTTTTAATGATTACCATACAGAAATCAATAACTGACATGATTCCAAGCTTCAAAGAATATTTTCTCTGCACCTTCCACTGGCTTATGTGGTGTTAACATACGAAGGTTCAAGTAAAAAGATGTAATTTCACATATGCTTAAGTTTCCTTTCCAAATTAAATTCATAAATAACTGTTGACATACAAAACGGAAGAATATTAAATGCTTCTTATGCCACTAAATACTAATTCATGTTCAGAAAAAAATAAGTTGCTAAACATACCTGTTGCCGCATAGACGAAAACTCAGGATGGCTGGCAGCAATTACAGCTTTGAACATACGTGGGCGTATCCCTTGTTGTTTCTAATGTTTGAAGAAAGTGGACCAGGACAGACAGAGGAAATGGGTAAAGACAATTCATCAAGATAGGAAACAATAACATGAAAGAGGATATATGAGAACATTCATTAACATGAATCTTTCATTTCCAATTGGGACTTCAACCAAAAGCCATAACAACACGTTCAACCCTGTCCTAACTAAAATTCATTCCATGGAAAAAATTAGTCCATCCCAAAAGCTAGTAAAGTATATAACCATACACACATACACACACACTGTTAGGTACCAAGGATAAGACAATGGAAAGAGAGAAAAAACCCACAAAAGCAACACAACTCCTTAATATTGATTAAAATGGAACTAGTTAGAAGCTTGTAAAAACCAAGCGAAATGCAGGAAACCATAACTGTATTTAAAAAGAAAAAGATGACAGAGAGGCTCAGGTTTCCCTCCCAAAGGTCCCAATAATTCCCCAGAAATCCAAGATATACACA
This sequence comes from Gastrolobium villosum, assembly GCA_032173675.1. NCBI lineage: Eukaryota > Viridiplantae > Streptophyta > Magnoliopsida > Fabales > Fabaceae > Gastrolobium > Gastrolobium villosum. The sequence continues at coordinate 192,333 of JAVKPL010004816.1, read as the reverse complement.
CACTTCGCATTCCCCATCTTATACTCAACCTAACCTCCTAGAATATTCTATTCTCCCTCCAAAAGTTAGTTATGCCACCTCATTGATAGAACATACACATTCATGAGTACATTCCTTTAACATACAAAAATTAAAAAAAAAAAGAAAAAAAGAAAAAGAAAACAAACAAATGAGCATGTTTCTTGCAGAAGAACTTATCAAATTATAAAACTTCAATAGTCATGAAGGTGTACGTAGGCTAAGAATTTCAATCACCAAGGAGCCAGAAAGCTTACAGCAGTCGTAGTTGAGGTAGCCACATTTTCTTTTTCATCATTCTGGATAACAGACAAAGGTAACATATATATTAGCTAAGACTCTAAACAAATATTCAAATGAAGTTTATTGAGCTAGGAGGACATACCTCAAATGCTGGAACAGAATATTTGCCAGAAAGTAAACCATGTGCCAATTTTGTCCTGTCAACAAACAGAACTATTGTTATACTTCTTTGAATTATAATAATGTTGGGGTTCCATTTGCAAGGTATGGGACTTGGAGTCCCACATTGGTTGTATGGGCAACTAATGTGGGGTTTATAAGGTCTTGGGCACTCCCACCCTTTGAGCTAGCTTTTGGGGTGGTGTATTCCAAGATCTAATCAAATGGTATCAGGGCATCCATCACATGGAGTTGTGCGTGGGGGCACGCACTAGGAAAGCGTGGTGGAATGTTGGGGTTCCATTTGCAAGGTATGGGACTTGGAGTCCCATGTTGGTTGTATGGGCAACTAATGTGGGGTTTATAAGGCCTTGGGCACTCCCACACTTTGAGCTAGCTTTTGGGGTGGTGCATTCCAAGGTCTCATCAAATAAAAAATAAAAAAGGATCTGTGCCTTGAAGTACCTCCTCTTGTAAAAATTTTCTTTTATGGAGGAAACAGAATGTTCTCCTAGAATATACAAGTAATGTTATACACATGGATTATTTGCACAAATGACCTACCAAATCCATCTTTGACATGGAAAAAGTATAATAAAGTAAAACAACCATGCATAATGTGGCGCAGATGCTCTTATTATACAAAAATGGCAAGTAACAAATCAGAGATGGTGACAGTAATCTAATAAAACAAGCTAGTTACTTGGCATGTTTGATTTGCTTAATTTTTACAAAAAAACAGACTTTTAGTCAGAAGCTCTCCATGCACGATTTTGATTATAAGCTTTTTCTAAACACAAAATTAGTATCCAAACATGCACTTACAACTGCATATTCAGGTCTACAGTTGGATCAGCAGGAGACACCTCAAATGCCTTCTTTAGACTTTGGTTCAAGTAGTACCTAAATATGAAATAATGACAGAAATTGAAGTAAATGCAAACAGGTTTTGAACAGTTTAAAATAAAATAAAAGTGTAGAAACCCTTGTATCTTCTAGGATTATGACCAGTCCCTAATTCATAGGGATATGATTTTTTCCTTAATTAGGATCAAATTAGAATCAATTTGTATTTATTAGTTTCCCTTTTTATTACATAGAAAAGTTTTATAATTGTAATCTCTATTCATTGAGAAATACAAGTCAATACAAACTTTCTATAAAAAGACATGAACTGACCGTGATATGAAGGATCTTGTTGAAAACACAACTTGCATAGTTGCAGCCATGTAACAACTGAACGAAAACAAAATGAAGAAATAAGAAAGTATCAAACAAATCCTTTATAATAAGCAGCAAATCATAGGGATCAATGCTACCTGTTTCCAATATTGACCAATCCTGTATATCCAGGTCCAAAAATTGGATCTACATCTTGTCCACTTTCTTGGATTCGATTCCAGTCAAAATTGGTATTTTGGTCAAGTTCTCTTTCAGCGGTCGTCATTTCAGTCTGAATATAAGAAAGTGGGTAACTTTAAAAAAAATTGAGTCACTTGATATTTAATTTATGGTAAGTACACTCTTAGACCATGCCGTTAGAGCAACAAGACAAAAAATAATTCTCAAACCTCAAAATGAATCTTTTTCAACCTCGGAAGCTACCTATGCTTAAACATCCATCAAAAGAATATCACATCCAAACAATATGATATCACCAGTCATCGGAAGTCTAACCTCTCATACCGGAGAATGTTACAATTTGAATTTTGTTGTTTGGATGAGATATAGCAAATATCACAGTAAAGTTAAATGCAGACACTGAAAACCCAAACACTTGATTTCATAGATATCCTACTACCAAATAAATGCTTTCAAGCCCTGGATCAATGCGACATGCAACCTTTCTAAGCTCAACACCATCAATAGAAGGTGAAGAAAATAATGCAATCCTGCAACAGTGCAAGGGTCCAACATAGGACTTTTTCATTCGAGCAATGTCTTCATGGACCTCATGACAGGCAGATACATAAGGAAAATATAGTGACTTATCAAATGCACCATTAAGCAGTGAACTATTAAGATGTCTTTCTATTTCAAAAGTAAAAACTCAAGGGGTGTATCAAGAAATATCCTCCATTTCTCCCATCTCGTGAAGGAAGGCAATTTGATAAATAATACTGTTTTGAGTTTTAATAGACATAGAGTCAACAAGGGCAGTCTCAGTGAAGCCATGAGTAATTAAGTACTGTCTCAAAAAAATGTAGCATTTAAAGATAAATGATTAACCTTTTGTAGTGATGAAAAGTCAATGCCAAAAAATGCCAGATGCTGCGCTAATTGTGGATCCAACACACTCTCATCCTCTGGATAGGAGAAAACATCTGAACTGCCACAATACATTACCCATAATTAGTATGCAGTGCAGAAGAGAAAACTATTCATCATCTACTCCGCAGAGCATATTTAAGTAAATAATTTAAATAATTAGTTCAGGCTAAAAAAATAAAACTATTTAAAGAAAAACAGTGCTTTATCCCAGTGTCACAGAAGTACTTGATTAATGATCTTTAACACTTAATTGAAAAAATAATAAAAAAATTGTAATTTAGCTCTTTCAACATGACATCATGCAAAAGTGCAAGTTGGAATCTAAATCTCAACGTAAACACTTATATCTTTATAAAAACCCCACCACATAAAAATCACCTAGTGTTTGGGATGGATCATACATCAATAAACAACATATTGTTCTTTAAAATAGTTAAACTTTTCACACAGAATGCAAGGTGAACCCAAGCTTAAAACTACTAAAAAGCAGTTCCAGATCATTTTATCCCCACCCCCATCCCTTCCCCCTGAATAATGTAAGAGAATCTACCTAGCTTTATATTCCCAAATATTTTTCAATTTCTTCCTCTAATTCGTAAGAGAATAATCAGCATTGAGATCTTGAAAGTGATAATTAAATTTCTATTTAATTAGTATTTAAAACCCAGTGCCACAGAAGCAAAAATATGACCAGACCATGATAAAATTAATAGTTAAATAAAACCTCGTAAATTGTAACCCAAAAACAATCAGAAGGGCATAATAGTAACCCTTCATGATTACAATTTGGATGCCATAAAAGCAAACCAATGATATTAATTCGCAAAAACACAATATACAGCAATGGGGCATCACCTGCTGCCTCGAGATCAGCAGTGATAGTCCCAAGCTTTACAGCAAGAGGGTAGGCTGTCTGCATGTAATGCTCAAAAGCATGATTGTTTCCACCACTTCCATCCCAATTTTTCCTCCCGCAAAGAATCATTCCATCAGTCAGATTTAGCCAAAGATTGTCCGTCTTCTCACACTTAGCACATTTCCATCCAGATGGCGGAATAACAACACCATTGTCGATCTGTAGTAGATTCATTGCATGGACACTAACTTGTTTCTTATCAGCAGTCCAAGCTGCAAGTTGCTCCTTTCGTTCAGCACCCTCAGCTAGTAAGATTGCATCAGCTGCCAACCTTACCTGAATATTTTTAACAAATGAGATAACTAAATTAAACTCCTATGAGGCATACAGCTTCTCTTTAATCAATAAAAGGGGGAATAAATAGAGAAAACTAAAAATAGCGCAATAAGTACCTTCTCTGGCAATTCCACAGACGGGAATGGAAGAGAAACATACTTGGGTAATATAACTATACTATGAGTTTCCTCATATTCAACCTCATCATTTTCAAATCCGCCATCAACACCTGTAGTTAATAAGATGCATAAAATTATGTTATCCAAAAAAGAATAGCCAAGATTGTCAAAAACTCAAAAAAAGAGTAATGTAAGAAATGAACAAAACACATCATTTAAAAAGAATGTTTTATTTTATGAGATTCATGACCTGACTCACATACCAATAGCCAAGAGTGTTGGTTTCTTTGAAGGCCTGTCTTCAGGAACTACCTTTTTTGTCTGCTTAATATTCAAATAGACAGGATTTCCAGTCTTCTCATAATTCCAACCCACAAAATCCTTCCCAAAAGCAAGAAAAGTGTGCAAGTCGATGAACAGCCCACCTTCTGACCTCTGAAATTCATCAAAAGAAACCGTCACCAGTAGAAAAATTGATTTCCAATCAGACTCACTGACTAAGAGAGAATCATAGAAATCAGAAACCGTTTGCAATAATATCTGAAATTCTTAATGCTTAGAAACCATAAATTCCTAATTGCCAAGCTCTAGAGAATTAACAACTACAAAATAATCATTACATATAATTAAGAAAAACTAAAAATTAAAAGATTAAAAAGAAAACATTATACTAGTATGTTCATCATTATATTCTCATCCATTTCCAAGCTTTCTCAGCAACCAAGCAATAATCAAATCAAAAAAAAAAAATCAAGAAATACTAGCCAACGTTAGCAAAGAATTGAAAAGACAAAACCTAATGCGTTCAAATAATAGGAAGAAAAATGAAATTAAAAAAGAAGAAGAATAAGTTGCTTTAAACCAAAATTCATCATTTGAAAAGAAGATAAAAAAAATTCACCGGTGTGTCGAATGATACGCAGCATTCGTGCTTGTAGATGCGATTGGTTGGTTCCGGGATCCGAACCCGGGAGAGATTGGACCGGAGCAAATCCAAGGGTTCGGTCATCGTCGTCAATTTGCTCTTAACAGAGAAAAACAAGAAACCTTTCCGAGTCACAAGTAAAAAGAACGAGGGATTTAGAAATGAATCAGTGTTTTGCCTTAACCCCAATGCCTAAGTATCAGAAAGAGCTGCGATTAAAAGAAAGAAAGATAGCAAACAAAGCAAAGCAAAGAGGCGTTTCGTGAAGCACGTACTTGTTCATCAAACAAGTCTAGAACAGTCTTTTTTAAGTCTAGCACAATACTGATTACTGAATGCTCACTTGGGCTTTAATGGAGTATGATACATTTGAAAACTGGACCGGAACCGGTTCTCAATCTGTCTTTGAACCGTTTTGTAAATGGGTTGAAGTATTTTAGATCAAATTCGTCTGAACATTTTTTGAGTAAATAAAGTGAAGTTAGATAAAGGGAAATCGATGTATGTTTTTTTAAGGAGGAGGGATATTTTTAATACCAAAATCTTCTATTACCAACTCACTACCTATCTAATCATCATTGGGTTAATGCTTTTGTGCCTGCAGTGAGGAAACAAACTGCTAAGAAATCTAAGTCCAAAGGTAAGGGAGTGGAACATCAATCCTCCTCGGGTGCTGCTGCTTCTGGTAGTGTGGTGAAACAAAGGAGCAATTCAGTGGAGGGTCACATGAGGGATGGGAATAACAAGGGTGAAAATTTGGGAGATCTGATGATGACTCTTGAGTCCTCCATGAAGGAAGGTAATATTGTGCAGACAGGGAATCATTCATCTGAGGTTCTGATGGCCATGAGGGATGATGGGGATGATCCGGTTCCACCTAATATTAATTTACTTCCTGATCCTAAGAAGAGTATTGACCAGTCAGGTATGGTGGTTGATCTTTCCTTAGATGCTTTTTTAATCAAACCCATGAGTGTTGATTGTGATACTGTATGTAATACAAAGGAGGTTTGTGAGAGGGATTCTGTTTCTGTTAGTCAAGATTTAAGTAGCAAGTGCTTAGTGAACTTGCATCTTCATCAACTTTCAGTATGAATATTCTCTCTTGGAATTGTAGAGGGGCTACTAAAAAGCAGTTTAAGAGTACTTTTTCTAGATTTTGTAGGAAGTATAAAGTTGGTTTAGCTGCTATTTTTGAACCAAGAGTGAGTGGTGCTAAAGCTAACAGAATAATTCGTAATTTGGGTTTTTCTAACCATATGATTGTTGATGCTCATGGTTTTTCTGGAGGAATCTGGGTTGTCTGGAATAATAAAGATGTGGTAGTCACTCTGATATCTCAACATAAGCAGTTTGTGCATTGCTGGGTGGAATTTCCAGGTTTGAAAGGTTTTTTCTGGTCGGCCGTTTATGCTAGCCCTCATGCTACTAATAGGCAAGTGCTTTGGGAGGAACTGAAGCATATTGGCAGAAATATGGATAATCCCTGGTTATTATCTGGAGATTTTAATGAAATAGCCTTAGCTTCTGAGAAGAGGGGAGGGGGTTCTGTTGATATCAACGGGTGTAACCTGTTTGCTAATGTGCTCAGTTCTTGTGGTGTGATGGACTTGGGGGTGGAGGCAATAGATTTACCTGGAAGGGTCCTAAGTTTCTTAACTTGGATAGGGTTTATAAGAGGCTTGATAGAGCAGTTGGAAATAAGGGGTGGAGAGTTGAGTTTGAGGAGACTGATGTTCTTGTGCTTCCAAGACTTTTCTATGACCATAATCTGATTCTGGTTAGATTGGAGAAGGATGATTTGTGCTGAAGGGAGAGGCCTTTTCGCTTTTTGGCAGCTTAGCAGTATGATGACAGGTTTGCTTCTTTTTTGAAATATTGTTGGAAGCCTAATGATGGGTTGGTGGACAATTTAGTCTCTCTTGTGCCCATATTAAAGGAGTGGAATAAGAATGTCTTTGGTTTTATTCAACTTAGAAAAAACAGAATCATTGCTAGAATGAAGGACATCCAAAGGCAGCTGAGTACTTGTAACAACTTGTATCTGGAGAAACTTGAGGCTAATCTGAAGAAGGATCTCAATCTCATTCTTGATCAGGAGGAGCAGTTATGGCACCAGAAGTCAAGGGGGATTTGGATCAGGGATGGTGATAGAAATACTAGCTTTTATCATGCTAGTACTGTCATTAGAAGGAAAAGGAATAAAATTTTGAAACTTAAGAATGATAGAGGTCATTGGGTGGCTGAAGAGGATGAGCTTATTAAATTGGCAAGGGATTTTTTCTTAAATTTGTTTAAGGATGATTCTGCTGATTCTGGGTGGTTTTTTACTAAGAATTCTTGGCCGATTATTAGGAATGAGCTGGTTGACAGTATGGGGCTGGATTTCTCTTGTGAGGAAGTAAAGAGGGCTTTTTTTCAAATGCCTCCTTTGAAGGATCCTGGGGAGGATGGTTTCCCTGCTATGTTTTATCAAAAAATTGGGAGATGCTCAAGGCTCAAATTTTCAATTGTATGCATCACTACCTGAAGAATCCTAATCAGATAGGTGAGATTAATCATACTTTGATTGTGCTTATTCCCAAGATGGACAGGCCTTGTTTGATGAAACAATTTCGGCCCATTGCCCTTTGCAACACTATCTATAAGGGTTTCAGTAAGATTCTTGCCAATAGAGTGAAGCCTATTTTAGAGGAGCTCATTTCTCCTAACCAGGCCAGCTTTGTGCCTCGGAGAAATATTCAGGATAACATCATTATTGTGCAGGAATTAATTCACTCTATGCATAGGATGAAAGGTAGAAAGGGATTCTTTTCAATCAAGATTGACCTTGAAAAGGCCTATGATAAATTGAGCTGGAAATTTATAAGATTTGTGTTGGAGGAGTTACATTTGCCTGGATCTTTGGTGGATGCTATTATGGGGTGTGTGACTAGCCCTAGTCTTGAAGTTCTTTGGAATGGTGCCAGAACTGATAAATTCCATTCTCAAAGGGGTATAAGACAAGGGGATCCTTTGTCCCCTTATATTTTTCTGCTGTGTATGGAAAAATTATCCCACTTGATTCTGGATGAAGTTGAAAGTAAGGCTTGGGTCCCTTTGAGAGCAGGTAGAGCTGGTCCCCCTATCTCCCATATCATGTTTGTTGATGATGTCATCTTGTTTGGAGAAGCTACTTTGACTCAGCTCAACTGTATTACTTCTTGTTTAGATAAATTTTCCAAGATGTCTGGTCAGTGTGTGAGCTTTGAGAAGTCTTGCATTTATTTCTCTAGAAATGTCAGTCAGGAAATTATGCAGAATATCTCTGATGTCAGTGGCTTCAAGTTGGTTAAGAATTTTGGGAGATATTTAGGGTCTATGATGAGACATGGTAGGGTCAGGAAAGACCATTATGCTGAGGTGATTACTAGAGTTCAATCTAGACTCCAAAGTTGGAAATCTAAGTGTCTTTCATTGGAAGGTAGAATTACTCTTGCAAAGAGTGTTATATCGGCCATTCCTTGCTTTCATATGCAGAATAATTTGCTACCAGTTCATGTTTGTAATGATATAGAAAAGTTGCAGAGAAGCTTTATTTGGGGTAATGTAGAAACTAAGAGGAAGGCTTATTATGTTGCGTGGGATCAGATGTGTCAGCCTAAGGATTGTGGAGGACTTGGCATTATCAACTTAAGGTTGTAGAATGAAGCTTTCATGCATAAACTAGCTTGGTTGATTGTTAATGACCATAATAGCTTATGGGTGCAAGTATTGCTTGGGAAATATGGTATAAAGGTTGATCCCAATCGGAGGTTAGTAGCTAAAGATAGTGATTCTATTCTTTGGAAGAATATCTGTTTAGCCCGTAATAAGATTGCTCAGCAGCTGGAGTGGGTTATCAGGAATGGCAAGTCTGTGTTCTTTTGGACTGACTATTGGGGAGGTTGACAGAAGACTATGTTTGAGCTGGCTTCAGCTAAGCCTCCTATGACTGACCTTTATTTAAAGGTTAGTGATGTAGTTGACCCTTGTTCGGGTGAGTGGAATTGGAGCTATCTGGATGAGCACCTGAATTCTTCTATTTGTAGAGAGCTTAGAAAGATTCCTCCTCCTAATCCTTGTAATTCTGAGGATAGGCTTTCCTGGAAGACAATTAAATCTGGAAGATCTGTGGTGAGGAATGCTTATTGTTGTCTCCTAAGTTCTAATCATGAGAAGGATAAAATTTGGTCAACTGTGTGGAAATGGAAGGGTCCTTATCGAATAGCTGTTTTTTTATGGCTAGCTTGTCTGGATAAGTTGCCAGTTAGAGACATCACTTGTCATTGGAGTGGTGGGGAAATGGTTTGTCCTACTTGCTTAAGGATTAATGAAAGTTTGATGCATGCCCTTAGAGATTGTATAAATGCTAAAAGTATTTGGGAGGCTTGGTTTGATGGTGACATACTTGCCAATTTTCTCAGGCTTGAGGGTTTGGAGTGGTTCAAAATTAATTTGCTAAGGCCCTTCTTTTCTTGGTTCTGGTTTTCTTGGGTTGAGATTTTCTTTGTAACATGTTGGTTTTTGTGGAAATGGAGAAATGCCACCATCCATGAAGACTGTTTCACCAGACCTAGGGACCCGATGCATAGGATCATTTGTTTTCTGCAGGATATGAAGAGATGCAGTAGCAGTGAGCATTTCCAAGTGGCTAACAAGTTAGCTATTTCTTTTGATGATTCTGTGCAGACTGTGAAACCAATGCGCTTAAAATGAAAAGTAAACTCATACAAGGGTTTTGATGATTACAAACAAGCAATAGAAGCAACGCTTGAGTTAACACAACTCACAACAATCAAAAGTCAAAGGAAGCAATTCAAACAAGTCAACAAGAGCGAATCACTCAAGATCTTGTTCACAACATACTCCTGAGATCTTAGAATCCAAAATGTAAAGGTAAATTGTTTAATGATGCATAAATGAGCTCAAAGGACATTTAAACCCATGCATGCATTATCCATTATTTTAAAAGCATTGATTATTATGAAAAAGATCCTTGACACTCAAAACATTTTATACAAGTCAAGGAAATACATTAAAAGTGATTTGAAACCAAAAGGAATACTTTACGGCTCATAAAACTGCATATTCAGAGAAAGTATTCGAATACTTTAAATGAAGTATTCGAATACCAGAAAAGTATTCGAATACTTTCAGCAAAGTATTCGAATACTCTCTGGACAGAAAGCAGTCCAACGGCTATAAATGAAGTATTCGAATACCACACGAAAAGTATTCGAATACTTACTGGACAGAAAGCAGTCCAACGGCTATAAACGGCTAGTTTTGCGAAAATGAGTGTTTTAAGAGTCATGGGGGGCCTCTATAAATAGTGATCACTATTCACATTGATGGGACACCTTTCCTAATCATTATTCTTGCTTTATTTCATATCATTTGCTTACTATTCATCTTCTTGATCATAAATCACCTTTGAGCTTCAATCTTGTGTCATTGATCAATACCTATAAGCTTCAATTTGTATAATCTGTACTTCAAGAGTACAAATCCTTTTCCAAACACTCTCAATCTATTCTTGTGTGTAAAGGGTAGTGAGACCCTAGTGAGAGGTTGCTCATAACCTAAGTAAGTGAGTGGAAGTGTGAAGGTTCCAAGAATTAATTTTCTTGAAGGTTGTAGTGGTTTTTCAAGCACCCTTGAAGCTTGATAATTAGTGGAAAGTTGAACGGGCTGGACGTAGGTCACGGTGGTAGTGACTGAACCAGGATAAACAGTGTTTGCATTCTCTCTAACTCTCTATCTCTTTATATTAGCATTATTCTAATTACTTAAGCTTATCTGTTTCTCCTCTTTATATACCATTCTCTTGTGTGAATCTTCATTTTCTAAGCTTTGCTTTTATCATACTACTTTATCTTAAGAAAATTAAGTTTCATATAGAAAGTGAGGCATTTTATTAGAAATATTTTTAAAACTCAATTCACCCCCCCTCTTGAGTTTGAGGCCACTTGTCCAACACAGACTAGTGGTTCTGAGAGGGTTAAGATTTTCATAGATGGAGCAGTTAGTTTGTCTACTGGTATTGGTGCTAGTGGAGGGGTTATTTGTTCTCACAAAGGGGATTGGATTATTGGTTTTTCTTGCAATGTTGGATTCCTTTCTTTGCTGGAAGCAGAATTGCTGGGCATTTTCATCGGTCTCAATCAAGCTATGCAATTAAATCTGGATGACATTTGGATGGGCTGTGATAGCATGGAAGCTATTGCTTGTTTGGAGGCTGATTCGGAGACTTATAGGTTTTCTGATTTAATTGTTAATATCAGGAATCTTATTTCTTCATTTGATAATTTTCATTTGGAATATGTTCCTAGGGAGGATAACTCCATTGCTGATTTTTTAGCTAAATTGGGGTTAGATTGTGTAGGGGAAGAGATGAGGTTGTATCCCTCTCCCCCTGTTAGAGTAGCTTTTATTTGGGGTGATTTTAAGCAGAAGTTGTCATTGGAGCATGTTAGCTGTAACATGCATCAATTGACTTTGTAGTTTGTCTGGGCTAGGCCCTCCTTTTATATCAAAAAAAAAAGAAAAAAAAATATCCTTAATAAGCAAAATATTAAATTATAAAAAATATAAACTAAGCCACAATTTAAATTACCTACAATTTACATACATACAATCGACATATATTATATATGTGTGTGTGTCTATTTTTGTTCAGTATTTCATATAAGTCTTGTTTCATTTTTAATTTAGATTATTCATTGTGATACTGTTTTAAATATAAAACATAATTAATTACAATTGTTTGGACATTGGAAATAAAACCAGAAAATGAAAAAATAATAGAATATCTTTTGAGTTGGTAATTCCAGTAAGAAATGCAAGGTATACATTTAAAGGAATCTTTCAATTATTTGTGTCATACAAATGAAAAATTTAAAATAGATACTGAAACATGAAAACTAACTTGAAATCCGGATTTTTTTTTTATGGGGAGTTTGGTACAAGTCATTTTACCGGATTTCCGGGAAACTAAATTTTTCTAAATACTTAATTTTCGGTTATTATCATAAACTAAATATTTTCATCATATTTCTGAGAATCGAGATTCCCGGATAAAAAAAAATTCTCCTATACCAAACGCCCCCAAATGAAAGGGCCCTAGGCCTTAAGAAAAATAAAAAATAAATAAATAAAACTAATAGTTCAGAGCAACTAAACACTCATTTTCTATAGAAGCCTGATCAACCATGTATAACAGTAAAATTCCATCTGGAGGGTAATTGAAGATTAATTGATCCGTGAGATGAGTCCGGAATAAAATTAGCTAATCAGTTTGCACGCATGTTTCCTTCTTTATATATGTGCTTGAGATGCACCTGCCACTCTTTTCCAAACCATATCTGTATCCGAGATAAAAGTTTCACCTTACGGATTGCTGCACCACCCTTGGCGAACGTAGTGATTACAATTAAAGAATCACATTCTAAAATTATTTTGCGAAATCCTGCATTTCAAGCTGCCTCTAGACCTTTAAAGATATCCCAAAGCTCAGCTCTGAAGGATGAATAAACACCCAACCTAGCAGCAAAGTCACCCAACCACTTGACGTATTCATTTCTTATCACACTTGCGCAAGCAGACTGACCAGGGTTCCCAGGGGTAGCACCATCCGCGTTAATTTTCACAAAGCCAGTATCTAGGAATTTCCAAGCTATATTTAAACACTTATAGCTTAAAAGAAAAGGATTTCTTTTGCATTTATTTTTATAAGTTATAGGTAGTTATACCTATTTTTTATTATGTCTATCTTTGCTTACCACTCTCTATCGTCATTATATCAGAATCTCAAAAGAAGAGATAAATGATTAAGGTAGGCAGAATACTCTATCATTTAAATCAATATCTAAAAAGTAATTTTAAATAAAAACTATTATTTTTGAATTTTTCAATTTTTTTTGTTTTTATGTTTTTTAAAAAAGCTACAAAATCCTTTGTAAATGATATATTTATCAATGGGCTAAATGATAAACCACAATAAGTGGGCTAACACCACATCTCAACCCAAGGCTCAAATTGTATGGAAGAATTATTACACTTATATGGCACTCACTTGGAACATTTCTAATGGGTGTGAGACTTCATCACACTCATCCTTGATTATTTCTAACATCCTTCCCGCAAATGTGAGGTCCATTGTAACATCTCTTATGCATCCGAATTGTTATCATATTACGGTATTAAGTGCAGCTCGATTAAATGCGGAAGCTAAAATAAATTAAGTTTGCAGACATGCAGGATCACTTTTTTCTTTATTAACATAACAACATAAAATCCATCTATATCCTTATGTAATTGCAATGCCACAATAAAACTTCTGAAATGCCTCAATATATAGAAAATACTAAGACATGAAACTACCACACATAGTCATGACGAACGTCCATATCTCATGGCATATACAAGATACATATGTTCAACAATAATACAAATAAATCAAAGACATGGACAACCCTCATGCTCACGAAACAAATAAAACATACATAGTTTGATAAAAACATTGTTGAGATATATAGTCCCACATTGGTTGGATGAACAACTAATGTGGCCTTTATAAGGCCTTGGGCACTTCCACCCTTTGAGCTAGCTTTTGGGGTGGTGTATCTCAAGGTTCTTTACATGGTATCAGAGCCTCGCCGCCCCCCACTTTCTCTTGTGGACCCTCTTAGCACAGGTAGGTTGGGCCTGTTGCATCATCCACTCTTCAAGCCCAATGGGCTCTCATGTGAGGGGGCGTGTTGAGATATATAGTCGCACATTGGTTGTATGTGCAACTAATGTGGAGTTTATAAGGCCTTGGGCACTCCCACCCTTTGAGCTAGCTTTTTGAGTAGTGTATCCCAAGGTTCTTTACATGACGATTTTTTCTTTCAGCAACTCCATTTTGTTGAGGGGTGTCTACACAAGTAAGTTCATGAATCATACCGTGATTTTGTATAATTGGGAAAAAGAGTGATTAACATATTCAGTACCATTATTTGTCCTTAGTCTTTTGACTTTTTTACCAAATTGAGTCTCAATCATTTTATAAAATTGAAAGAAAAGTTGTGGTACCTCGGATTTTTCACGCATTAAGTGAACCCAAGTCACACGAGTGCAATCATCAATAAAAGAAACAAACCATTTATTACCAGAAGAATGAGAGACCTTAGAAGGACCCCAAACATCAGAATGAATAAGATCAAAAGGTTCAACACTTTTAGTATTACTAGAAGGAAAAGACACACGATGATGTTTAGCAAAATCACAAACATCACAATGAAAAGACTCAACAGATTTAGACAAAATCAATGATGAAAATAAAGACTTAAGTAAACTAAACGGAGGATGTCCCAAGCGCTTATGATGAAGCCAAATCAGAGAATCAGCAGTTGACTGGCCATGTGACAGCAAGATGTGATCGGTTACTTTATTTGCGGGAGATTGTGACACCAGATAGTACAGCTCACCTTGCTCTTTAGCACTGCCAATCGTCTTCCCCGTGGCAAGATCCTGAAAAAACACAATGTGTAGGGAAGAAGGTTACAGTACAATTCAAATCTTTTGTGATTTTATGAATAGAAAGAAGATTCGTTGAGAGTTTAGGAACATGAAGAAGATCTTTAAGATGTAAGGATTGCTGTAAGTTTATGTCACCAGAACCCGCAACTGATGTATGTGAGCCATCAGCTACGACTATTGTATGAGTTCCAATGGTAGGATGATAAGAAGTAAAGGAGTCAGCACAACAAGCCATATGATCAGTAGCACCAGAATCAACAATTCAATAATATTTCAAATACCTTTTGGGGTGGTGTATCCCAAGGTTCTTTACATGGTATCAGAGCCTCGCCGCCCCCCACTTTCTCTTGTGGACTCTCTTAGCACAGGTAGGTTGGGCCTGTTGCATCATCCACTCTTAAAGCCCAATGGGCTCTCGTGTGAGGGGGCGTGTTAAGATATATAGTCCCACATTGGTTGTATGTGCAACTAATGTGGAGTTTATAATGCCTTGGGCACTCCCACCCTTTGAGCTAGCTTTTGGGATGGTGTATCACAAGGTTCTTTACATGGTATCAGAGCTCTCGATCCTGAGGGCTCTTCTTCCGCAACTACCGCCTTTAGAGCGGAATCCTATTTGTTAGCCTCTCGCTGCCACTAGCCGCAACCGGAAAAAAATTCGGGGACCTTTTGGACCAAGAGGACCACTGTTTGACTCCATTTTTCCAGATCTATCAATCTACGGACGTTTCAAGCAGTGGGTCTTTGATCTCGTCATAAAAATCGGATCTTTATGGCCACACGAGCCTCCTTTGATCAGATCTAATTTTTTGGTTGTTGTTTGGGACGTTCAGAGACCTCTACTTGTCATAAAAAGTTTTCTGATCTTCTCCTCATCCTCTTTCTGGATCTGTGCTCTTCTCTTTGATCAGACGTCGTTTGGTATTTTTTCCGAATTTTTTGGCTTCTTGGAGCTTGTTTTTAACTATTTTTGTGCAGTATGGCCTCTTCACAAAGGAGTTATTTTACAAAGCTTTCTGATGGTGCATCTTCTAGACCTAAGAGAGATGATCGATGGTGTTCTTATTGTAAAAGAACAGGTCATATTAAGGATCTATGCTTTCGTCTTCATGGAAAGCAAACTGTCTTAGAAAAGATGGCAAAGATGCGTGGTCAAGCGCATTTTACTTCTTCTGAAAAACTCCTGCACCTAATAAAACAACCTACATTGGATCTATCCTCAGGATTACGTTAAAAGTTTGGTCTCGCCTTATTGAAAAGAGGTGTTCTTCTGCAACAGTTTTTTATTTTTTATTATGGGTTTTATAAGAGTTATGTTGTAGGAAAAATGATTGTGTAATGTTATAGAGATTCATTTTGCGTGCCGTAATTTTATTTTTTTCTTAAAAAAATGTGGGACTATATATCTCAACAAACATCAAGTCATATTAATTATGTCACGGTACAATAATCAAATCCATAATATTCTGACTAAAATATGCATCGCAAATAAGCTTTGCTCCGGCCTATTGCCTCTAGAAGCATCCATCTCATGGACATCTACACCTGAGAATGTGCCCCATAAATGGTGAGATATCTAACAGAAATCTCAGTAAGCAAGGGTTCTCGAAGAGTTCCTCTGCCCTAAGCTCACTTCGGTATAACATTTTAAAATAACAGTTCAACAGAAATAATATCCATATGATACAACAACATATATATATTATGCATGTGTGCTAACAAGTCTACTGGCCAGAGAACATTATGATTTAGATACGTCCAGTGGCGGATCCAGGAATTTGAAGAAGGGTGGGCACTCAAGTTCAAGTACATATATTTTAATAATACAATAAAAATAATTAAAATATCATTATTCTAGGCCTTATTTTTTGGAATTCCAACATAATTGCTAGAGGCCTACTGTAATAGTAAAACTAGGTGAGATACTTTCTACGTACACATTAAGTTATTTTGAATATTGATGATGATAAATCAATCTATATTTCTTTTGATGGTTACACATAAAAAAGATGATGCTCATGCAATGGGATCACTATCCCTTTAGTTTTGATTAAAAGTTAAATGTAGTTAGATTCATTTTGATATTGTAATGAGAACAAATGCAGTTAGTGTTTATGTTGATGTTAATGTGGATATGAAAGGAAAGGAAGTGAAGAGGAAAACTGATAAGTCAAAGTGATGATGTGAATACAACGTACATTCCACGTCAACATAGTTTTGATGATAACAAAGAGAAATGATCAAGATCGAAGCAACATCCAAAAAGAAACTCAAATGTGAAAGCTATGCAAGCACCAAGTCTCACGCATCAATCCATGTCAATAATCTCAAATGGTATATCTACTTAGGACTTAGGAAAAATGTGTAAAGATGTATAGATACTCAGCATTGCATGAGCTCAAGGTCATGCATCACTCATATATTTCAAAAGCATGCATCCTTAAAGAAATGTCAAAACAAAAAGGTTTGATTTGTCCAAAATTGATTTGAAAAAAATACCTACATGATTTAAACGCTTCAAGACATTTTCCATAATCAACTTCATGCATTACAAGTCATAAAAAGCATTTAAAAGAAGAAGGAACTCAGAATTCGGACAAAAAGGGTGCTGCCATGAAATATCCGGATATTGCATTTTGAATATCCGGATATCAGTATCCGGATACAATATTCAGATATCAATATCCGGATACCATATCCGGATATGCCATATCCGGATATGAGCCCGATGAATATCCGGATATGTACGGATTACAACGGCTATAAACGGCTAGAAATAGCTAGTTTTTGGTTGAGATGTCAATATAAATACCCACATCACTCATGATGAATAGTGCACGACCCTAGGGTATTTATTGAAGCTTTATTACACTTGCTAGCCTTTCTTTTGCTCATTAATTACTCACTTTGATCATTTGCATACACTTGAGCTCATCCTTCCTTTGAAGCTATACATCTCTTAGTTCTTCAATTTGTTCAATCTGTACTTTGAGAGTACTTAGCCACTTTGAATCACCTCAATCCTACTTCTTGATTTGAGAGAGGAGTGAACCCCATACTTGGTAGGTTACCAAATTCCTAAGTAAATTTGAAGTGAAAAATTGTAAGGCATCAAGAGCCCGAAGTCTTGAAAGGTTGTAGAGGTTTGTCAAGCACCCTCAAACTTGATAGTTAGTGAAAAGAATTGATCGAGCGGCTTCAGTCTGGACGTAGGTCACAGTGGTGGTGACCGAACCAGGATACATCTAGTTTGCAATTTCTCTAACCTTTATCTCTTTACTTTATTATTGAAATTGCATCTTTAGATTATCTTTATCCACTTGCTTGCTTACTTAGTTAATCTCTACACTTATATTTCTCCTTATTAAATCACTTTATTGAAGAAATAGTCTTTAAAATATCAAAGGAGGCACTTTGCGAAAAGATTTTGTAAAACTCAATTCACTCCCCTCTTGAGTATTGAAGCCACTTGTCCAACAAAAACTTGTTGTAGGTGATGTATTAAATCTACTTGTGTATTCTATGTAAGCTATACAGTTTGTTAGAATTTAGAAGTAATATTCACTTTATCACCTCTAATGCTTTTGCAGTTAGAAAATGTGGTTGGCAGATAATTGATGTGTTTTTTCAATCTAGGACCTAACATCATTGCGAGATAGAAATCAAAATTTAATCCCACAGACGACACCAGTTTTCACAATCGGCTATTCTATTTTTTCGATAACATAATTTCATCCATTTTATTAATGGTAGGTGTTGATGGAGGATTTGATAACGTTGAGCTTGGACACGAGAAACTTATATTACTTGAGTAGGTTTCTCTTTCATTCCCTCCCTTCGAATTGCCAGAGGAGATTCTTATTATGGTGCTCTTTTTAGTTTTTTCTGTTTATTCCAGCTTTTATTAATTAAAGAGAAGTTGTATGCTAAATCAGAGTTTAATTTTGTCATCTCAAGAAGTTCTGTTATGCCCATGTGCAATAACTTTCAATACCAAATTAAATTAAGATTGAGATCATTTTAGATTACTTTGTTAAATAATGAGAGAGAAGAGAGGAACATTTGAAATAAAATCGTGTGTATTAAACTGATGAAGGATGTACAATATATATAGACATACTAATGGGTTAAGCCCAAACTTAATACAATCAGACCTAATACAAAAACTCTAATGAAATAAGGAAACCCTAATTACAATATGTTTCTAACACCACCCTCAAGCTGGAGCGTATAGGTCATATGCACCAAGCTTGTTACAAATAAACTCTATTCGAGGACCCCTCAAAGATTTTGTAAACACATCTGCTAATTGCTCATTAGAGGTTACAAAGCTAGTTTTAATTTCACCAGCAAGAATCTTTTCTCGAATAAAGTGACAATCTATTTCTATATACTTGGTTCTTTCATGAAACACCAGATTTGATGAAATGTGCAGAGCTGCTTGATTATCACAAATGAGAGTTGCCTATCCAATGTCTCCAAACTTAAGCTCTTTGAGAAGCTGTTTAAGCCAGATGAGCTCGCAAGTAGTAGTCGCCATGGAGCGGTATTCTGCTTCAGCACTTGATCTGACAACTACATTTTGTTTTTTACTTTTCCAAGAAATCAAGTTGCCTCCAACAAAGACACAATACCCAGAAGTATATCTCCTATCAGCTGGACAACCAGCCCAATCAGCATCATAGTACCCAACAACTTTATCATGACCTTTATCTTCATATTCAAGGCCTTTTCCTGGAGATGCCTTGATATACTTAAGAATACGAATGACTGCATTCCAATGTTCTTGACATGGAGAATTAAGAAATTGACTGACAACACTCACTTCAAATGAAATATCAGGCCGAGTGACTGTGAGGTTGTAACATCCCCGTCTCGAGCTGGTTCAATTAATATACATATGATACAAACAGAAACAACGGAAGACCTAACTTACGAAAATACGGGTTAACTTTTTCGTTTTCTCTTTTAATTTTCATAAGGCATAAACGAAAGTCGGACATAGTAACCTCTGTAATTCGGACATCCGGGGATTTTCCAATCCCACTCTCAAGAGTTCATGATAGACAGTTTATACAATATATATCCAGAAGTACCAAAAGTGCTCTAAACTTTCAAAACTTAAATCATATAAACCAAACCATTAGAATGAGGATTTCTTATCTCAAATCACTTATCCAAGGTCCAAGGAACAAAACCCAAGCAAAGCTCACTGAAAATCCACACTTTTACACTTGGATGAATAATGCCACGAATTGGAGATTAGGAAGAACTCTTCCCACAAGCAATTTCAGCCCAAACAAAGTGGTGAAATGGATTCCTTAGATGATTTACTATCAATTTCGTGTAATAGACTTTTGCATTTGGATGCTTGTGTAGTGAGAAATCAAAGGGAAAAGAAAGGAAAACCTAAGCCTTCCATGGATGAGGAGCTCAGCCAAGGAAGAAAATGTGATGTGAATAGTGACTTGCTTTAGTGACTTGGACTTATTGCAGATGTGGCATTTTACCAGTTATTTTTCTCTCATTTAATTTCACTTAAATTGACCCAGAACTAACTTAAAATCACGAACATATTTTTATTTTATCTGAACTTATTTACATTAATTTTTATTTCTTAAGGAACAATATTCACAATTCACAATATGGTTTCTACACCGTTTTTTGATGAAATGCATTGTGAATCACTAATTGTGCACCATTTGCCTATGAAACTTAAAACTTATAAACTTATCATTCTCGGGTCTATTATGACTTGTTTGACATATATTGGACTTTCGTATTCTTATTTCATCAATTATTTAGTTCTGGACTATACTGGTTGCTTAAACAGTAGTATAAAATACCCGACATGAAAAGACTATTCATGAGATTTTAACGGAAAGTGTCAGACTATACAATTTTTCGTTCTGAACTCATATTTGACATCAGAATTGCCAAATTAGGCCTCTAAACTTATTTTGCTAATTCTAAGCTCTACTGGTTGCTACACAACAATGCAGAGCATCCGCCAGAATGCATTGTTCATGACCTAGTCATGATTACGGTCAAAATACTCGAAATCACACTCTGGATAAAATTATGGCATTTAAATCCTTAAATTAATTCTCTAATTTGTATCCAATTTTGAAATTTTAATCTTATTATTCTTATTCATTTATTTATTTTTATATATTCATATTTAAATAGGCATCAAATCTATTTGATATTGAGTAAAAAACAAATCCAACGTTATCAAGTTTACATTTGTTTTTTTATCCAATTTTGAAATCCCAATCCAATTGTTTTTATCTTGTTTTACTTGACTGATAATCCTTTACCAAAAAAAAAAAAAAACAGAAAGAACACACAAAAATAAAAATTGACTAATCCTGAGATGTAACAGAATAGACAAACAGCGATTTAAACGGACCCACCAAATCTCAAACGCCACCCCCCAAAAACACACACATTGCATATTGTAGAAACCCGTCCACATTGCACGCAGCACAAACATTTTCCTTCATTTTCTCATATTCTCAAGCATGTTCCCCCCCATATTTTTTCCCCATCCAAACACCCCATGATTCTTCTTCAACCGTCAAATCCAAACTGCCACCCCCCACCAACCAATTCAACAACCGCTACAACTGCCGAGATCTCCTCATAGTTCTAAGGCTTCATTGTCTTACGAACATGGACTCCACGAAGACTAGGCCCAAGAACAGAGGCAAAAGTTGTTTATTCCAGTGTTTCAGACCCGACGACGTTCCACCGCGTCGAAAAGCTAAAAACGCCGACCCGCTTCTTGCCTATATTGCCGTGGCGGAGAAGCACGGCACGGTGTTGCCCACCATAGTGTCATCGGCTTTGGCGGTGGTGAAGACGGTGGCAAAGGGTGGTGGAGAAGGAACTAGAGGTCGCCAGAAAAAGATAGGCAAAGATGGCCCTCTTCGACAGGCTCTGATGGCGGCTTTGAATGAGACATCATTGGTTAATCTTACTCTTCATTCTTTCTATTTTTTTACAAATATATTTGCATGAATCTCATGTGAATCATAATTTATTTTAGGGTTTTATAATTCATGTTGACGGAGAATTGAAATACATTTATGTTGTAGAGATAAAAAGCGGATCCATGTTTAAGAAAAAATTATATGTATAACCCATATCAGCACGAAAATCGAAGGGTGCGTAGGAAAAAATGAATTCTTATGTTAAATGAGAATTATAAAACCCTTTATTTTATCCATTATCCAATTAATCCGATTCGAGTGGTGGGACAAATAATAATTATGTAGATGGATTTTTACTTTTTTTTTTCTTCAAAAATAATAGTTCCTTAATATTGTTAAGTGAAAAGAAAAAAAAAAAGAATTTTTTTTTTTTTTTTTTTTGTGTGTGTAGTGAATGACACCATTAACTTTGCAAAAGGGCTCTAATTGCATACACAATCAGTTTGGTCTTTCTTTTGTATAAGTGAACACTTTCCTTGTCATGTTCTTTTCAGAGGGTGTACAAATATCATACAATATAAATATTATACAAGTGGGTGCAGGATGAAAATCCAATCTGTATTATAATGCAATGAATTATTATTTCAATTTCAACACGTATTTTGAGTTTAGTCTTTCTCCTTTTTATTTGTTCTGTTTCATATTTACCTCCTTTGTGTTCTTCTTTTCTTCTACTCTTCCTTCTCTGTTTATTTTTATGATTATTCAATTGGATTTTAAGGTAATGTATTTATAAAAAAAAAATAAAAAAGTGTTTTCTTACTCCATTATCCTCACCTTGAATGTATGCATGTTTATGTTAATCGTTTTTGTCAATGTTACTTTTGGAAACATTTTTTTATTTTTGTTTATAATGCTGATATTTATTAATTTGTGGATAACTAACAAATTTCTGATTATCTTCTTACAGTTCAAGAAGATTATTAAGAGAAGGAAAGCAAACAAGGATAATATTATCGTAAACTTAGAAGGAGAAGGTGAGAAAATCTCAGACAAAGAACGTAAAATTACAAAGGAAACCAATTCAAGCACTTCCTCTTGTCATTGTTCATCTGCATTCACCCCATCCTCATTATCTGATTCTACAAATTCAAGCAGTTCAACAAGTACTCAGGCTTCAGACTCATCCTCTGAACTATATCCACTGAGATCGTTGCTACTAAATGGAATTGGGGTGATAAAACAGCAACAAAATGTTGGAGATAATATACAAGGATATTTTGGTTCTTCAAACATGGCTGTGTGTTGTTTGTTTTTTACTAGTCTTTTGGTTTTGATTCTGTGGGGTAAGTTCTGTGCTATAGTCTGCACTTCAATTGGGTTCTTTCTGGTGCCTCCTCGTAGGAGAAGAATGCCTTGCAATGAGGGGGCTATATGTGGAGACACTGAAGTTGATACGGTTCAGTATAAGAAAAAGATCATCGTGGAAGGGTTGCTTGAGAGGAGCGGTAGCTAACTAGCCATAGGCACGTGTAAGTGCTAATATGCCAAAGTCATAGGGAAAAAGGGAGTTTTGACTAGTTATTTTTATTTTTTTTTCATTTTTGAGTTTTGAGGCTTTAATTTGAACTCTGACACATATAACATTATTTTGCATCTGTCTATTTTCAATGTTCTAGAGATGAACTTGGAAGCATGTTGAGTTATTGTCAAAGGATGACAATTGTACATAAACATATATGGAATAATGCTGTGAGATTCTATTTGTATATATATGTTGTGGGAATATATGACTAGAACTTTATATATATATATATATATATATATATATATATATATATATATGTTTCAATAGTTGCATATACTAAACTTTATTTTAGAACAAGCATTGAGTTCATCATGTGAAAGAAAAGTAAGATGTTCAGAGTGAAAAATGGATAAATGTGGATTGCTTAATAGGAAGTTGAAATTAATGTTTGTTTTGGCAGCCAAAACAAACACAAGAAACAGGGCTTTTTGACCCTTATGGCCCTTATTTAATAATTAATTACTAATCTGACCCTCATTTGAAACTAATTCAAAAGTTTAACCCCTCCCAAAAACATAACACCAATTTACCCCTGTTTGACCGTTGACCACGAAGCCTACCCGGGTACACAACTACGTACCGGGTATTTTTTAAATTTTCTGACCTACCCGGGTAGATAGGTGTGTACCCGGGTAGAGTTCTTTGTTCCTAGAAATCCTTTGAATTACTTACCCGGGTACATAGGTGTGTACCCGGGTACATAGAAGAAAATAAATAATTGCAAACTTGTCCAAGTAACTGGTCAAATCTGTCCTACATTCACTTCCAATCTAGACAAAACAAAGGTCGGTGATCATCTGGAAACAGTTTGCAAGAGTTTAAGAGAAGCTATATATGTACAAGCATATCAAAGGATCAAACCCTGAGCAGGAGCAGGCTTGGAAGAATGCTGCTCACTTGCTGCTGCTGCTGATTTTGGTGGCTCAGAAAGGACCTGTGCATACTGATCTTCCACTTTTCGCTGCTGTTGCTCTTCTGCATTTTCCACTTTCTCTTTTGTCTTCTGTCCTACATCCCCAGCTGCCTTAGAAACCCTATTAAAAGCACCTGTTACCCAGGAGGTCCCAGTAAGTACATAGCGATTCTTCATTATAGCAGAACCAGCACTACTGACTGACTGTTCTGCAGCTGCAAATGCTGACTTGGTCTTTTCTGAAACCTGAAACTTTTGATCCACTTCTCGAACTCTATCACTCACAACTGTAGCACCAGCATTAAATTTCTCACTAAGCCCAATTTTTTGGTCAAAAGATGCAACTTTTGCGGAGGCTGTCGAGGTTAACTGGTGCTTCTCATCCAAAGTCTTTGCTTTGTTGACGGCATCTTTCCCTAAGATAAAGCCCTTTGCTAGCATGCCGGAGACAACATCCTCTGCCTTCCGTAAAGCAGATTCAGCACCAACAGGAGTTTTACTTTCTTTTACCTGCAAAATATTACACAGTTGTAAGGCCAAAACAACCTAGTTTTCTGAAATGAAGAACTCTACGCGGGTACACATCTATCTATCCGGGTAGGTCAGAAAATTCAAAAAATACCGGGTACATAGTTGTGTACCCGGATAAGCTTCGTGGTCAACGGTCAAACATGGGTAGATTGGTGTTATGTTTTTGGGAAGGGTTAAATTTTTGAATTAGTTTCAAATGAGGGTCAAATTAGTAATTAATTATTAAATAAGGGTCAAAAAGCTCAAGAAACAGATAAAAGTTGTTCTAAAAATAACATAGAAGAAAAAAGCGTGAACGGCAGGATTCGAACCTGCGCGGGCAGAGCCCACATGATTTCTAGTCATGCCCGATAACCACTCCGGCACGTCCACAAGATGGTTAAGAACTGTTATATTATTGATTATATTCATTAAACATTTACTACAATTGTCAACTTAAACAGATAAATGCGGAAATATTCGGAATCTCAAGACTTTGTACTGCAAATAAGAAAAACAAAACCACTCATCTCAAAATTATTAAGAATCACCAAGTTGCTCAAGGTCAATTGTGAAAACAGAAAACAATGAAGATTGTTAAAATACATTGAATTCTTTTGGTTTTGGACATATGTAATGATATCCCAAAAAAAAGATTAGGTAAGAAGGCTGAAGGGATAAAACAGTATCTTCTTGCAATGAATAAGCATCATACTAATTAATGACCGTCCTTTTCATGTGCCAAAATTTGGCAAGAAACTTCCTTTCCCCGACCATTTCAAAATAGAAAAATGGCTTTCCTTTTGCTGAGTTCGCTATTTATCTTCTTTCCTTTTATTCAATCTTTCATTCTTCCACCACAATTTTCACCTTATCCCCCAAATTTGGCTTTCAAACTTCTCAACACATTTCTCCAAAGCTTTTAAGTGTGGGTTGCACTTGAACATGTCACTATTTCTACTCACTCCCGCTCACTAGTTTCTAATGGCACCACTGGCCAAGATACATCATGAACTTGTGGGCCATGGTAGGCCCAACCCACATAACATAGCCCAACTTCTCTCTCTATTTATGGATCATTTTATCACTCAGTCTCCTTAATAGAAATAAACACCGTTACTTCATTCATGCACCTTCTTACTTCTAAGTAAGAAAAAGTAAGAAACAAAGGAAACCTCTCTAGAAAGCTCTTTATTCTCTCTTTTCTCTCCGAACCTAAAGAATGCAGCACCACCAGAACCCAGCCACACTGGATTCCGACCCACAGCTCCCGCAAATTAGAATTCACCAACCAACCTCCCCTCGCCACCATTCATCTGCGGCGACGCCCACCCCGACCGCCGGCGCCCGCCGCAAAATCGGCGTGGCCGTTGATCTCTCCGACGAGAGCGCTTACGCGGTGCGCTGGGCCGTCCAGCACTACATCCGTCCCGGCGACGCCGTGATCCTCCTTCATGTTAGCGCCACGAACGTCCTCTTCGGCGCCGATTGGGGCTCCATCGACCTCTCCATCAACACCGACCCGAACTCTGAGGAAGAAGCTGTTACCGGTGTTAACGTTAACAACAACGACCACAACAGCAAGCGGAAGCTCGAGGACGATTTCGACGCGTTCACGGCGTCGAAGGCCGCTGATCTGGCGAAGCCGTTACGAGATGCTCAGATTCCGTTCAAGATCCACATCGTGAAGGATCATGACATGAAGGAGCGGCTCTGCTTGGAGGTTGAGCGCCTTGGCCTCAGCGCTGTCATCATGGGGAGCCGGGGGTTTGGCGCCGTGCGCCGCGGCAGCGACGGCAAGCTAGGCAGCGTCAGCGATTACTGCGTCCACCACTGCGTCTGCCCTGTCGTTGTGGTCCGCTATCCCGATGACAAGGACGGCGCCGTTGGTGCTGGCGGCGATGCCGTTGTGGCCGTCAAGGAGGGCGAAGAGGGAGAGGCCGTTATCAAGCCTGTGCCGGTTGAGCATCAACATAAGAAAGGTTAGGGTTTTGTGGTTTTTTTATTATTATTTCGTTTTGGTGATTTAGGGGAAATTCTTAAATTTTATTGTTGGAACTAGAAGAATTCAATGTAGTTTGATGTTGTTCTGTATGAACATTAATGTGTTAATCTCTTTGGTATGTAATCTGTCTTTTTCAACTTGTTTATCATCCCTATATATGGATATCGCTGATAGTTATAATTATCGTGGGCAGTTATTAGTAGTGCCATTATTAAGATCATGGTAGGGTCCACCCGTGTAACTAAAGCACAGGTTAAGTCACCTTCTGGGCTCCTAGGACGGGTTCCGGGTATAAGTACTATTACTTAACGGCCTTTTCCGAGCTTACCTAGGCCCATATTACCAACCTGGAACAGATGTCATATGTGGTAGAGTTTGATTTAATTATGTTAGGATCAAGGGAAGTTCTTCTATCTTCAATCTTTTTGAGTGGGTTGTTTAAATCCATATTAGTTGTGAGAAATCACTGTTCTCCATCATTCAAGAACCAACCTGGATTGCATGTTTAGTGAGATATGGATTTTGATGTTGCATGTCATAATTAATAAATCACTCTGATGGATGAATACGTTATATTTCTAAAGCTTTTGATATGGTTTGGCATTTGATTGATGATATGGAATTGCAAATGCATTCAAATTATTGTCAAATTCGTTGGACTTGGGTTTTCCTAAAGCTTGGCTGCTATGAAGCACTGATACGCGTTTTCGATACGTTATTCGATGATACAGGATGTCGATTACCAAACAATACGTTTCCGATACGCGTATCGGATATGTTGGAAAAAAAATTTAAGGAGTATCGGTGCTTCTTAGCTTGGCTGATGTCAGGGAGGCATCTTATAAGACAACTGTACTATCATAGTAAAAGCCTTTTATGGCTGACCCTTGTGAGCCATGTCTATAAATGGTGTCCCTGCTTGCTGTGGTCTCATTTGGGCATCTTTTTCCAGTTTGTTGCAAATACCGAGCAGTGATATTAAGTAACCAAACTTCTTAGGTTCCTTTCAGTGGTCATGTTTGATCACCTAGTTGTTGACTTGTTGCAATATTGTGTTTTTCTGGTTTAGAGTAGATGCAAGCTAGAGTGGATTTATAATGTATTTAAGATTGTTAAAATAATCCGGATTTTTCTCATTTTCTGAGGAAAGACCATGAAAACCATGGTGATTAGTTATCGTTAGTCAAGTGTGGTTTCCCATTTTTTAGACCTCAGATATAACTCTATCTAAATACCAAATTTGATGAACTTTGACCGAGAATGTTAAAATCCATGGCTAAATGTTCTCGTGTAGTTTTATTTGCATTTGTTGGTTTTGTAATGCATATACGATAAGTCAACTTTAGATTATGGATGAAAACTGGATAATATTCTGTTCATATGAATTTTTAAATGCATTGCTTGGATTGAATGTTGATACATTGAATTAGTTTCTTCTTTCCAAAATTCATTTTGTCTGTAATTTTGGTTTATTGGATTGATTTTATGAATATTTAAATGCATTGCTTGTATTGATTGTTGATTCATTGAATTAGTTTTTTCTCTCAAAATATCATTTTATTGATTTTGTATTTTTTTATTTTATTTATATTTTGAGCCTTGGAGGGCCGGCTTGGCTCAGCGGTAAGCTTGCTTGCCGTGGTGTGTCAGGTCGCGGGTTTGAATCAGCCTCTCTGCAAAAAGCAGGGGAAAGACTGCCTAGAGTATTCCCTTCCCCAAACACTCACGAAGTGCGTATTTGAACTGGGTCGGCCCTTTTTTATATTTGGAGCCTTCTAACATATCAATGTGCTTTATTTATTTGACTTATCAATGTAATTTCGAGTTATATCTGCACCTGATCTCAAGACATTGGCCTTGTTGATATTTGGTTTTCTTCTTCATTGATACGCTGGTTATGAAATTGAAATTTGACTTCTTAATTGTTGGTTGGTTTGGGACAGAGGATTAGCTGGAGCCAAATAATTACTTCACACCTGTCTCTGCTGGTATGCTCTTGTACCATTTTTTGTCCAGTTATATGCTTTTGTTATAAAAAATATGTTGCATAGGTTTCATTGGATGTGGTCTCAACCTTTATACTGTGCTCTTTGTCCTTACTATGAGGTATAACTATATTAAGTACAACAATTATGGATGCAGTTTCTTGAATAAGCTGTCCTATAAATATCTTCATATATCTCATTCATCTTTTTTTTTTTTTTTTTTTTTTTTTCTGGATTACAGAATGTATCTGATCCAAAAGCGATTAGTGGAAATGGTTTTAGAGTGCTCTCTTTCTCTTCCTGTCAGGTTGTACTTAGGGCATTTCCTGCATAATGAAGTCTGGAAAGATTGTGGATGATTTTGTATGGCTTGATATGATCTGCGTTCCTTTATGGGCTGTTGGAAGATTATTTTTGGTTCTGAAGTGGTACATATGCTTTCACGCAGATGTACATGTTTGCCTGTGACTGTTTTTGGCTTATTGTTCCCATTCACTATGTGGGAGGTTGAATTATCATGATGAGCACTTCTTTAGCTTGATAAATCTAATAGAGCACTTATTTAGCTAGATAATTTTATAGAGCTATGTTAATAGAACTAATACTATTTTGGGCAAGTCAACATGTTTCCCTTTGTTTATAGATACATGAAATGGGGTAAAATATTGTTGATAAAGATAATTCAGGGAATGGTGGTAAACTTTAGGCAATCCTTGACATAGTACATGATTTTTTTCTTCTTTTTTTGGGGGGAAATAATATTTCTATTTGTAAATAAAATTTCTATGGCATCTTAATGGGCATAAAAGCTAAGCGTGGTTTGATTTGAAGTTTACTGATTTTTTTGTCTGAATACAACTTTTTGTTATATAATTGTGTGAAATTTGAATATTATTATTTGAGATCCACAGACTTCTGTAATGTTCTGCTTTGATTTACCCACTTCAACTTCAGATTATTTTTGTTTGCTAATTACTCACTGAAGTTTTAATTTTGGTAATTTACCTACTTGATTTTTAAGTAGTGATTTATTTATTTTTTTCATTATATTGAAAACATTTTATTGTATTCTTCTATGTCCAACTAAATAGAATCTTATTTATCGAGTAAAAAAAGTTGGAAAAAATAAATAAAAACCATCATTGTTTTCTATTGAATATCATGAATGCCAAAATAACTGTTAAATAAGTATGTCTAATACATATTTAAAGACCTAGCAGTAAAGCATTAAATCCGGTAGTTATTATTTATTACATTGCCAGTCAGAGAAGCTAGACAATACTCCTCGGCCTTGGGCTTTGTTAGGAGATTTTAATGCTTACCTTAGCCCCACATAGAAAGCTGGGGTGGTGATGCTAACTGGAACTCCATTCAAGATTTCCAGGACTGTGTTGAAGCTTCCTCTCTTATTGACATTGGTTTCAAAGGTTCTTTACTTGGAGAAGAGATAACCTTCAGGATAGAATTGACAGAGCTTTGGTTAATAAATCCTGGTTAATTGCTAATCAGGATAGATTTCTGAATCATCTTCACTTCCTCGGATCAAACCGCAGACCCATACTTTTGGGGGAATCATCTCATAGTAATCAGTTGGTGGGACCAAAGCCTTTTCGCTTCCTTGCTGCCTGGTTTACTTGTGATGACTTTGGGGATGTGGTCAAAGCTAGATGGCTGCCGAACTCTGATTGGAACCTTGCTAGTACTGATTTCCAATCTAGAGCCTCTACTTGGCACCATTCTTCCTTCAAACTATTGAATAAAATGAAAAGGCAGCTTTGAGCTCGCATTAAAGGTATTGATTCTATTCTGGACAAGGGACCAGATCATGCTTTGGAAACTCTTCATAGAGAACTTTGGAAAGATCTCAATGCTATCTATATCAGGGAGGAGATCACTTGGTTTCAGAGATCAAGGAATAACTGGTTGGCTTTTGGTGACAAAAACTCAAAAATTTTCCATGCTTCCACTGTTGTCCGTAGGAGAAGAAATCACATAAAAGGCATTGAAGGGTCTTTGATGATGCTTGGATTGAAGATCCAAATCTACTCAACTCTCTTGCTCAGGATTTCTTTCAAAAGCTTTACAAGGAAGATAACAACATGAAACCAAGTTTTGGTCTTCATGGGGTCTTCCCCAAGCTAAACTCAACTATTTTGTCTAGGCTAGGGAAAATTCGTAGTGAAAATGAGATCAAACTATCCTTCTCCAACATGAAGCCTTTCAAAGCTCCAGGGGTTGATGGCCTTCGGGCTATTTTCTTCCAATCTCATTGGGAAGATATTAAGGAATCAGTAGTTTCTCTGATTAGGAAGATTTTTGTGGACCCCTCTGCTGTCCAGAGCATCAGCCAAACCTTAATCTGCCTTATTCCTAAAGTGGAGCACCCTGAATATATCTCCGAGTTCCGCCCCATCAGCCTTTGCAATGTGATTTATAAATCTCTGACCAAGTTGTTGGCTGATAGGCTTAAACCCCACATGAACACCCTGGTGATGTCTAATTAATGCAGCTTCGTTCGTGGCAGATTAGGGGCTGATAATGTAATTATTACTCAAGAGATCATTCACTCTAAGAGAACCAAAAAAGGAAACAAGGATTGGATGATTATCAAAGTTGATCTTGAAAAAGCTTATGATAGAATCTCTTGGGATTTTCTTCTTGATACTCTCTCAGACGTGGAGCTTCCAACTAATATTATTGAGATCATTAAATACTGTGTGTCCCCTAGCACCATAAATATATTGTGGAATAGGGTAAAAATGGAGGATTTCAAACCAACTAGAGTCCTCAGACAAGGTGACCGTGTTTCTCCTTATCTTTTCGTGCTTTGTATGGAGAGATTGGCCCATCTTATCTCGGAAGCTCTTAATAAAAGAGCTTGGAAACCTATAGTAATGAAGAAGAATGGTTCCCCTATATCCCATCTCTTTTTTGCAGACGATCTTCTCTTGTTTTCAGAAGCCTCTCACAATCAGGCTGAGACTGTTAATCAGGTCCTCCATCACTTTTGTGCAGCTTCAGGTCAGAAGATAGACATATCTAAAACAAGTCTTATTCTCTCGCAATGTGAAACATCTAAGAGCCTCAGAGATCAGCCAGATTTTGGGTTATGCCAGCACTCCTGACCTTGGCAAGTATTTGGGTATTCATATTCACCATCACAGAGTAGGAAAATCCTCCTTCAGTCACATACTTGACAAGACTAATAAAAGGTTAAGCTCTTGGAAAATGTCTTCTCTCAAAATGGCAGGAAGAGTCACCTTAGCAAAATCTGTTTTAGCCTTTCTCCCTGCGTATTCCATGCAAACCTCCCATCTCCCCTTTGGTACTTGTGTTTCTTTGGAGAAGAAAATTAGAGGCTTTGTTTGGGGTTCATCCCCCTCGAAAAGAAAAGTCCATGCCTTTCCGTGGAATATGTTGTGTAATCCCAAGGGTGAAGGGGGCTTGGGTTTCAGAAACTTAAAGCTCACTAACCAAGCTTTCTTGATGAAGATTGGTCACGGTTTGATTACTAATCAAGATGCTTTGTGGGTTAGGGTGCTCAAAAGCAAATATGGTGTTGAGGATAAAATTCTTTCTCAGATTAAACCCTTTCAAAATGCTTCTAATTTGTGGAGGGGATTGATCAACTCTTGGCCTCATGTTCTTAGTGGGTCTAGAATTATTATTGGAGATGGAAACAAAACCTCCTTTTGGAAGGACCCATGGATTCCAAATTTCCAAGCTCTTTCAGAGTTAGCAACTGTTGTCATCGAACTTGATGTGTTGGAGTGGAAAGTATCAGATGTTGACTCAAGTACTGGTTGTTGGGATTGGCAGAAATTTCAACACCTTTTGCCCCAACTAGTACTCCAAAATATTGCTGGAATTTCCCCCTCTTATGTAATGGCCATGATCGTGTTTCTTGGGCTGGCTCTAATGATGGAAAGTTTTCCATTAGCTCTGCTTACCACCTTCTCACTGGTAGTCACCCCACAAATCCAACTAGGAACTGGGATTTCATTTGGAGCTGGAAAGGCCCAGAAAGAATCAAAAAATGTCTCTAGCTCTTCAAAGGAGAAAATTTGCTGACTAATCAGAGATGTTTTCTTAGACACATGTCTGAAATCGATACCTGTACTAGATGCCTTCAAGATTGTGAAAGCTGCCTCCACATGGTTAGGGACTGCTCTTGGTCCAAAAAGGTTTGGAAATCTCTCATCCATCCTTGCAACTGGTCTCACTTCTTCTCCCTTAACTTCTCTGATTGACTCTTTCACAATTTGTCTCATTCCTTCCCCTGCTTATGGATCAAAACTGGCCCCTTCTGTTTGGAGTTGTATGCTGGAAACTTTGGGCAGACAGAAATGAATTGGTTTTTGATAACACCCATCCTGCCGTGGAGACTCTTGTTAGGAGTGCTCTAAGTCTCAAACTAAACTTCCTGGAGGCTCAAAAGCTTCTCTGCAAAGCTAGTTTGCATCCTAAACCCAGGGAGCAGGTTCTCATTTCTTCG
This sequence comes from Gastrolobium villosum, assembly GCA_032173675.1. Lineage (NCBI taxonomy): Eukaryota > Viridiplantae > Streptophyta > Magnoliopsida > Fabales > Fabaceae > Gastrolobium > Gastrolobium villosum. The sequence goes on along the minus strand of JAVKPL010004816.1, from coordinate 159,432 downwards.
AAATTCCCTGAAATTGGCTGGATTAAAGTGAACACTGACGGCTCTAGCTGTAATGATGGTGCTCGAACAGGTTGTGGAGGTGTTTTAAGATATGCTTTTGGATTCGGGGTTTTTCTAAAAATCTTGGCCTTGGTACTTCTACCATGGCTGAGCTACGGGGAATGCTTATTGGTTTGGATTTGCCTTGGAAGCTTGGCTACAGAAAAATCCACTTGGAAGGTGACTCAGAAGCTGCCAAGAAGTTAGTTAAGGATGGTTGCCCCCTATCATCCCCTCTCCAATCTAGTGCTGCAGATTCATTCCCTCCTTCATAGGAATTGGGAAATCAAAATCACTCACACATATAGAGAAGGTAATAATGTGGCTGATTGGTTTGCTCGCCAAGCTCATCTCCATAGTTGGGGTACTCTGATTTTCAACACCCCTCCTCCGGATTGCTTGCAGAAATTGAAGAATGATTTTCAGGCCATCTCTTCGCCTAGAAACATAGCAATTAGCTAGTTTAGTTTTTGTTGTTTTTACTTTCCTGTAACTCCAAAAAAAAAAGCTAGAGAATATTTTTTACTGGATGATCCCACAGTCTGCAGATGCTATTGAGATAAACAGCAGTGTAACACCTTTGTTGTATGAACAACATAATAAATCAGTTGGATATGAGTGAATTTATATAATTATAGGATATGTTATTCTATTTATCATTTTTTCTGTCTACTTTTATCTATCACATTAAAATACCATTAGATCGGAATCTAAAGAGGAGAGAGAAAGATAAATGTTAATTAAGATTCCGATCTAATGGTCTTTTAGAGTGGTAGGCAAAAGTAGGCAGAGAAAATGGTAGGTAGAATAACTTATCCTTATGATTATATATATATATATATACACTTGGTAAGTTTTATTATATTTTAGAGAAACAAAAGTTGGGGAATATTATTCTTGTGTTATATGAGAGAATTTTTCTTTTATACATTCATAAATCAAATGCGAGGTTCATTTTATATTTTTTGTCTTTCCTCTAATTTTTCTACTTTGAGTGCATGAGAAAAAAAAAAAATCCACCCATGCAATTTATTGTGATGTTCATACAATAAGGTGTTTACGAGCAGCAGGGTAAACCAATTGAATTAGGCTTACGAGCATCCGTGTAATCTTGAGTTACATCATAAAAAAAAGGCAAGCACAAAATTTTGACATTAACACAGATCGTTGTGGAATATATTCAGAAAATACGCATTCAATATTTCCCTAACTTTAGCTGAAAGCTCATGATAGCAAAGTAACTTTTTCTACCAATATGTTTAAATCTTAGGAAATATTGTTTAAGTACATGTAAATATTTGGGTAATCTTTTTCCCCTTTGAGCTAGCATCAGGTTGCATTAGACTGTTAGTTTTAGTCAGTTTTTAATTCTATGATGTTAAAGTCTATTATATTTATGGTGTTGGGCAAGGTAGTTAAAATTGAGATTTTACTTAAAAGCGTAAAGGGGATAAAAAATCATAAAATATAAAATCATAATGTAAAAAGGTCATAAAAAATCTTGAAAATGTAAAACTGTTTGTGGAATATTTGTAAAATTGTTTGATAAAAAAAATAATTAAAATATAAAATTGTAGTGATAAATTGATATTTTAACTAGCATGATGTTGGCCCACTGGTAAATGTTTAGTCCCGAAACTTCACGTTTTAAATATCCAATCTTGGATGTGGGACTAACCTTTTTAAACAGGAATTGACATCATTAAACCCTTCACTTAATGAACTTTGATACAATAATTCACAACGACAATACGTGCGAGTATTGTGCCATGCATATTCAATATGATATATTATCATATAAAGCATGTTGTTTAATAGTATAATTTATTCATTTATTAAAATAAATTAATAATATAATAAAATAAGATGATACTTAGTATATCAAGCCATCATTGATTCTGGGACGGACTTTACCAGGTGTGAAAGGCTATAAGGGAAAACCTTCCAAGTTTTTTTTTACTCGGAGAGGGTGAGAATGATAATAGTATTATACGAAGCTGAGTAGGAGATAAACAAAACTTTAATCATGAAAAATTCAGACATAGATAATAGCCAACCTATTGTGCTTTAGTTTTCTTTTTTACTCCTTAAACACATCCCTTCTAAAGTCTCTACTAAAATAGAGAATGTTATAGAATATTCTTATGTCTGTAAAGATGCCAAAAAACAAAAAATGATACCATTGTTGCTTAGTCCCTACAACATCTTTAAGCGACAAAGATCTATCATTAAAAGTATTTCTAAGTTGATTTCTAATAAGAGATCGACTATGATTTATGAAAGAATATGTCAAATCCTCGAAGATGGACCAATGTGTGTCTCAAGCTACTTCCCAAGAACAATATGTGGAACTGTAGATTTCGCTAATCAGCCACTGGAAACAAAAAGGTTATACTGCACTTCACTTTGGTGCAATCAAACTAATCCTTTCACTTCATGGAAAGAAAGGTCTTCCGATTACTACTCGTGTTGCTTTGTTGGATTCTAGCTACCTCCACTATAACATGTTGTCATTGGCATTATTCTTACAACACTCCATGTAGAAAGGGTGGTTCTGATCATCTTGTCGAATCATAATGAGATTCTGAAGGATAAAACTTTGTCCAGAAGACTTAAGGTGCAAATACAATTAATAGGAGCTGATCAAGTTCCTGAAGCTTACTCAGTAACTCTTCATCATCAGATAATCTCTTCAAGATCATTTTGTCGATCTTTCACAACTGCCAAACAGTCACAACGATGCCTTATTCGTTGTTGCAAAGAATCCAGAAGATACTATTTGGATCATGTAGATCCTTTGGAAGATATCTCGAGAAGAACTGATGGAGCCGATCTCGTTAGAAAGGGTGATTAATTATGGGAAGATTCATAAGGCCAACAGACTTATTCAATCCCATGAAGCGAGTTTTAGAAGATCTATAGATGGAATTTTCAAGACCATCTTCAAAAAGCCTGATGCAACTATTAGTAGCTCAACTCTTTTGACTTTCCAATCACTGATGATTTCTTCATCCTTCATAGAAGAACAAATTCCCATACATGAAATCAAGTCAGATGGGTCTCCTAATTATATATCAATGGTCACTTCATATGGGATGTTGATCCTAATATGTGTGATCCTTAGTGTGATTGTTGGATGCACTCTGAAGATACCAGTGACGAAGATGAGGATGAAGATGAAGAAGTAGAAGATACTAGGAGAAGAAGGCAAAGCAAGCCTCTTCCACCTCTTCAAGGAAGGTCTGACCCAGACAATGAACCATGTATTGTTCTCAGAAACCAAAAGAAACCCGAGCCTCTTTGGATTTGTAAAAGAGGTTTATAAATTCTCAAAGAAGAATGATTACTTCCTCTTGAGCCACCAAAAAACCTAAATCTTGTTTCTTAATCCCCAACATATACTTTTCTTAGGTTTCAGCCTAAACTACTATATCTTCCTTAGCCAATACCGTATTTGATGTTTTCATCTATTGATTTTCCTCCATTGGAGAGACAAACTAACTGTGTCACTAATGCCATCACTAAACCAACCGTTCAACAAGGTGAAGTCTTTCCAGATGGGAAACTTAAACCTCTAAACCAATATGAAGAAGTTCTTAATTAGTAGACTGAGAATGCTCAAGCTCAAAATTCTATTTTTAAAAGGCTTGAAGCCAAGAAAGATAGAATTTCTAATCAGATGGATGCAATTGAAAACCGTCTACAACATCTCTCGGAAAAATGATAAAGTAATACAAGAAGACCATGATAAGGCTATCTCAACTTAAGGAGGAAATCAAAAAGGTTAGAATTCACACTTGAGGCCCGCTTGAAATACAGATAGATAAGGAGATTAAAGGAAGAAATTCAAGAATTAGAGAGAATTATTGAGCATAAGACCAGGGCTCTAGAAAACCCAAAAACAAAAGAATATAATCCTTTCTTGGCACCATCTACTTTGCTTACCCAATATTCCCCTTTCTCGAAGCCACCTCCATATTTGTTCACAAGCCTTATTCCTCCAAAACCTTCGACTTTCCCAATTTTTTAACCCCATGTACACATATATATAGAGAGATAAACCATCTTCTTCTAGATTACGCTCTTCTAGAACAAAAATGGAATTGACTCGATTTGAGTCCAAAAATTCATTTGAACCCACAGAAAAATCAAATCCTTCAAAAAGAACTTTTTTATTGAAACCACAAAAATCAAAGACCAATTAGCCTTGGTTTAAGTTGAACCTGATTCATCTAAGAATGATCGGAGAATTCTGAGATTGTTGGTTTTAATTTAACTTAGTTTAATTTAATGGTGATAAAAAGGTAATAAGGGTAAGAAGATTAAATAGATAGGCAAAATAGCCCTCCAATATATAGGTATATATATATATATATATAGGTAAAATCATTTCTCCAGTCACATGACTGTTAATATATGGGTGTCCTAGAGACAATCTTTTGATTAAATTAGGACATAGAAGTGGACCTTTTATATTGTCGCAAATAAATTATAAGCACTCTTTATCCTGTTTCAGATTTTGTCTCAATATTATTGTTAATATTTTATATGAGTAACTGGATAAACCCCTTGGAATAAAATAGGTATCTCTTGAGTATCTGTGATGAGATCACGATCATGAGGATTCAAGAATATTGGATGTTTATTCCTAATTTTATGTTCCTAGTCTAGAGACACTGAGAATGGGGATCAGTGATCTCGGGTAAGACTAGCACGACTTATCTACTTGTATTCGGATGCAAAGTAAAGACCTCATAAGCTACAGATATGGAGATGTCTCAGCTAAAGTCGTGGGTGGACCTATAAGGGTATAGCTCGCACTGAACAGACCCACAAAGAGACTCTATGAGAAAATCTCACAGATAGCATCATTAGAGTAGTCTCTTTATATTTGGGTATGTCTTTCCTTAGACCAGAAGTTATCACCTAGACTGTGTTCTAGAAGGCATGCTTTGATTGTATACCTCGTCTGCCTGAAACATGGAGACTCATAGGTATACTTTTGGGCTTGTCCTACATGGCTAGGGTGATAAGCTGAAGGAATTCGTCAAATCTCTGTGAGAGATTAGGTTATCTGTAAATCGGAGAAATCAAGATGTAATTTACAGGGACTCGGGAATCTATGCATAGTAAAAGAGATCATGAGATGATCTGCCTTTAGAGTCAGTAAATTGAAGATTTCTTATTTCGATAAAGCTTACCCTAAACCGCAAGGGTTGATACGTTTCCTTACCCTAGGTTTAATGGGAAGGTAATCGAGACGAAAGAAAATACATACGGTAACCAAATGTGTGTAATAGGATGATCATGTCATTAAACTTAACTAGCTCTGGGGCAACAAAGCATTGCTAGTGCTCTGTGTTATCATTAGATTGGTTGTGGACTTGTTGGGCCCAAGTCCATTTATGTCAGCGGCTATGTTAGGCCTAATGGGTCACACACTAATACCTTATTGTCATGATGATATAGCATTAAAGGTATTGGGCCTAATAATGTTTGTTAGTATAACACCTCACAATTCTAAATTAAGTAATTAAAGTATTAAGTGAGAAATTAAGTGATGGATTAGTGAAAATCCCAAAGAATAGGTCAAAATACAAAGAAAGGGCAAAACGGTAATTAGCCAACACGCAACCCTAGGAAGGTAAAAAATTGAACAGGAGGTCTCAGATGATAAAAATAAGCCTGGAAATGGATTCAGAACGAAAAATTGAGTGAATAGGCAAGTTTCAGAAAAATCAGTGAATAGTGTTTTTCGCGGGTAAAAATACCGCAGTTAGAGTGCACCGTAAAACGTGCCAGTGGAATTTTGAGCTCTAGGTTTCAAATATTGATTTTAAATGGACCATAGAAATAAGAAATATGATTTCTGATAATATTTGAGGGATTTAAGTCAATTTGTGGAAGTTTGTCAACGGAGCGCGCTGTACTTTAAAGCAGTGTTTTTCCGAACAACCGGAAAGCTCCAAATTTATCTGAAAGAGTAAAATTAAAGGATTTTGTTAAGATGAAAAATTATAATTTCTCATTAGGTTTTTAAATTGTGAATTTTAGTGATGATCGGAGGGAAATTCGGGTGAGTTTTAAATCACGTGGGATCCGGTACCCACTTTAAGTCAAATAAACACTTTCAAATGCACTATTCACCTTCTTCTAATCCATTTCTTCTTCTCTCCACCACGCACACAGCTCCTGGGCCTCCTTCTTTGCGTAAGTTTTTCCATTTCCATAGACCAAGCTATAATCAACCAAATTCAACAAAATTTGTGTTGAATCTTGATGGAAATCACCTCATAAACCCATTGATAGCCTTGTTTAGCCTTGAAATTGAGTGTGTGAGGAGATCCTTGCCATTTAGGCCGCGGTTTGTTTGAAGAAAAGGGTGATCATGTTGATTTTAAATGCTCCAATGGTGGAGTATACTTAGGTGGAGCCATATACCGTGCAATTGGGTAAGTTATTTCAACATCATTGGTTAAATTTTGAGTTGTGATAATTGCCCCTAAAGAGGGATTTTGTGATATGTAGTGTTAGAGAGCTCAAATGGAAAATGTCTACTAGATGATAATGTCTTAGAATGATGTATTAATGCTATAAATGCAATGAAAATTTTAAGCGAAAAAAATGGATTTTTAACTTAGAAAAAAATTGATGCATGAAATGGAAATTTTGAGTTTTGTGTTATGTGTGGTATAGTGAATTGTAGTGTGATTATATGATGTTAGGAAGTGATTATGTGAGTTGTGGGCCATAGGAATTGAGTGGAAATCCTTGGTTTGGACTAACCAAGATTAGGCCATTTATGTACAATTGAGCAAATGGATGTTTTAGAACACTTTGGTGTTGTGTTGTGTGATGGAAAAGTTATTAGATGGGTTGTGTGGTGATTGGCATGTGGAAGAATCAATGTAAAAATGATAAGTGTTGAAAGTGGCAAAATGTGCCTAAAGTGTAATAATTCGCAAAACGTTGCGAAAAAGTCGTAAAACCGTAAAACGGCGATTGAACTAGCCTTTGGGTAACCTAAGTAAGTGAAGTAAAATGAGAAAGAAAATTTAGAAAAATAAAACCTAAAATAACCCTATTATGGCCGAACCTTAGAGGGAGAGAAGAGGAATTTGACGTTTTTGCGTTTTGACGTATTGTGACTGAAACTGACGGCTGTGCATGGTTGTATAGGTTGCCGTACGTGGATATAGACTTGGAACAGTGAAACAGTGGATTGCCCTTGGTCCTGGATCAAGTGGATTGAGGTAAGTGATGTGGTTTACACATGTATGTTGAAATTCATGAGTGGATTCGAAGTTCTAAGTGTGTGGAATTGTCCTCTGTGTAGGCGTTCCCTGTTGATCAAGCTGCAAGTGGAGTTCTGCGGAGCTCTGTGAAAGGAAAAAAAGAAAGGTAACCTCTTGGTACTGGGGCTTGTTCCCCTTTTGTGTTCCACCTTGCTAGTTGATGGCAACGGTAGGAAGTGTGTATGAGTAGTGTAGAACAGCATGAGCATGCATGTGCATTATCACAGTGGGTACTTATGTACCAGATCTCTGGCCAGTAGATATTTTTTAGCCTTCGGGCAAGTGTTTCCGGACTGCCACTGGATAGGTCTCCGAGAGGGAGTTCCAGTTGACCCAGGGTCGTGGTGTGTTATCCGGATAGGAGCACACTAGGTTGTCTCGGGTGTATATGGTTGGAAGGGGTACCTTGGTGGGTTGTTCTATGAACACGCCAGGGGTAGTACCCATAGGCGTATAGCCGAGGACATGGCGTGGTATTGGTAGCTACCATCCCGCATGTCGTAGTTGTTCTGATATATTCCCCCTTTCTCTAAATCCCTTGCTTTATCCCGTTTTATAACAGTGGTGTTGTTTTTATGCTATTGATATACATCGAAGTAAACCATTGGACGAAGTTTTCTCCAGAACCTCTTGGTTACTGAGATATATCCGTATATCTCACCCCGTCTCGGGGCATTATTTCAGGGTGTACCAGTGGATATGGAGCAGCGGGCAAGAAGCCCGCATGATGACGAGTGGAGCAGTGGTGTATAGTGTACTTTTTGGTGGCCATTTAGCCCAGGCTAGACTTAGAGCATGAACATGTATATGTATGTAGGAGGAGTCCATTAGCATTATGTTCATGTTATTTTGGCTAAGTTTAGTTTTGATGTCATTTTAGTTATGAATGTATTTGGCAAGTGATGTTGTAATATGTAAATATTTGTAGTTTAAAGTTAAAGTTGTAAATGTAAATGTAATCCAGTATTGTAAATGTACCATGGATGTATGTAATATGATGGAAGGGCTTTAGGCCTATTATAGGTTTATGATTATCCGTATTATGTTTTATGCATGAAATTGAAAGTAAACTGTTTATGTTTTAAGTGTATATTGGATTGGGTTGTAAGTGCCCCAAGGCGTTGTTGGACCTTGTGTGTGCCACCCATTGGATTTTTCTGGATTTCAGGTGTATTAGTGGTGTTAAACAGGTTATGCAAATTTGAGGATTTTAGGAAATACAAAGGAAACTCTAGCGAATTTTCTGTAGAATTGGCAGTTTTTGGGTGAACTTCGGAGGAGCGTATCTCTCTCCATAGTGGTCCGATTGGGACGTGCCATACGCCATTTTGAAGCTTAAGATGTCCCCTACGTTGTGTCAAAAGCTTAGGTTCATTGGTGGTGTGCGCAGCCCATGGGGGCTGTTGTCACACACTGCCCTGTTCTGTCCTATTTTAGTGGGCAGATTTGAGGTAGTTTTGAGAAATTAATTCCCGCTTCGTTACTTGGTCAAATTAAGCATACGATATATCAAATCGAAGTTTGAGGTGTGTAGTTTATGGTGTAAAAGTTTGAGAGCCATTGGTTGGGCGGTTAGGTACAGTTTATTCCATGAAGATTGTAGGTTTTAGGCTGTTTTGGAGTTGGTAGGCAATGTTGTTTGTCCATCTTCAAACGGCGATAACCGGAGCTCACGAGCTCGGAATCGAGTGTGTGATAGCTTGTTAGAAAGGTAATTGAATAAGGAAAAAAGATAACCTGGATTTTAAGTTTGTAGTTTTATTTTGTGTTCGTAGAAAAACAAATTAGCAAGTCCGGTTAAGTGGTAAAAACGTAAAAGTGAGGAATTGGCTAAATGGGTTTATGGGAACCCCTTAGTGTCTTGTATGTAGTATATTAAAGTGTACAAATAATTTAAGTAAGTCTTCCGCTAGTGTTACAGTTGCGATCACAGCTTTTAATTAATACGCTTTTTATGTTTTAACTGTTCGCGTAATAATTGGAAAAAGTTTACTCGCATTTTTATAAATGAACTGCTCTGATTGTAACTGCGCTTAATATCATAATTAATGTTAACAATACCGGTACGTAACGGGCTGTTACAGTTAGCCCAAGAAGAAGTTTGGAAGCCCAGCTAAAAGGGAAAAGGGCGCATGGATCATGTAATGAGCTTGGATGGTCCAAGACATTACTAAGTAATTTAATTAGTTAAATTAATTATCAAATATTTAAACTTTGAATTTGAATTTTGAATTTAAATGTTTGAACGTTTGAATTTAATTATTTGAATTCAAATTTGAATTGGCTATGAAAAGTTATTTCATAACAAAAGTATAAGATAAGATCTTGTTGTAACAAATTCCTTGTATCAAGAGGAGATCTTTGACATCACCAAGGGCTGATTGGGGTGCTACTTTTGGGTGGTTATGAGTGTCATCTAATCAACCAAATAAGCTCCAATCAGATTTGGTTGGTTGAGAAAATGAGTGAGTTAGTTTATTTAAATTTGAATGCAACTACTCAACGTATCTGGACTGTTTCTGGGGCTAAAGGGGGCGCACACTGGCTGGACATATGATGGCCATTATGTCAGAATTTTGACTAGGTTAAGACCTAGTCTCATGAGGATTCAAAGGTAGGTTGTTGGGAATTTTTGAATTGCAACAACTCCACATTTTTCTCCCTTTGTTGTGCGCCACTTTAGATCAGATTTTTAGTTGAAAAATCTGATTGAATGCTAGCTTTCTCTCATCCTCTTGTGCGCCACTTTGGTGAGGTTCTCCTTAGGGTTTCACAAAAATAACCTAGCCTTTTCTAAGATCATCCACACACCACTTTTGTGAAGTTTTCATGCTGAAAATTTCACTCTTCTAAACACATTTACCTTGCCTCCTCCTTCACCCATTGAGCGCCTAGCAAGCTTCTTTGTGGTGATCAATTGGTGGCCTTTCAAGAAGAGTTCTTGCATCTTGACGTGCGGTGGTGTAGATCAACGTTAGAGGGTTTAAACCTTTCAAACCTGACACTGATCACCTTGGAGTTTTGAATCGCGAACAAGGTATATCATGCTGTCTTAAAGCATGAATCTTGATTGTATGCGTAATTCCGCTTGAGAGAAAAAAAAAATTCCCTCTCACATGCATTGGCCTTCAAGTCCATTTTCTTTTAATGACGTCCAGCAATACAGGTATATATGTACATTGGTTTATATTTCTATAGCTACTTGATGTCCAGCAGTTAATTGGCGACAACATTAAATGTGGAGAATCATAACCATACACCTATATTGTTGGATGTCATGCGGCTAGAGAAATAATTTTACCTATATATGTATAGGGAAAAAATGTTTCTGCAGTTACTGCATATAAGTTATCTGCATTTATTCCCAAAACAACATCATTTTGGTATTGAAATCTTAAAAAATTATAAATGTAAAGACTATTATAACCCTGAAATAGATTAAAATTACAAAAATATCATGATTACCTTCCCGAAACGACGTTGTATTGGGCTTACTGCAGATAACTTATCTACAGTAAACTGCAGAAAAAGCGAACCCATATATATATATATATATATATATATATATATAAATATATTGGTGGTTTATTGTTTCTCCTATCACAAGAGATAAAGTTATCTCTTGCAACCCTAAAATTATGGCGTTTTGAGGTCTGGGACATTAATAAAGGGTATTTTGATAAAATTTGTATAATAAAAAAATTTATGAAAATACCCTTCATTAATTCTCATAACCCTCAAAACAACGTAGTTTTGGAGTTACAGGAGATAACTTTATCTCATGTGATAGGAGAAACATTTCTCTCTCTGTCTCTCCCTCTATCTCTCTCTCTATATATATATATATATATAATCATTTCTCCACACCTGCTTATGATGATGATTATTGACTTCCAACAATGACTGGTGTATGATTATGATTCCTCATATTTAATGCTTTTACCTTTAGTATGGTTATGTTTCCTCATATTTAATGTTTTCACCTATATATGTGGTAAATAATTGACTGCTGGACGTCAAGCGGCTGAAGGAATATAAACCCCATATATATATATAAGATTGATTTTTTTTTTTTGGAGATACATCAGAAAATAAAAAGACAAAACAAAAAACAAACTGGGCAAACCTAGGGTAGGCTACCCCCCTCTGATCATTACGGACCAGTAAACTATATCCCATCGGTGGATTCGTAAACATCTGCAGTTCCCCTTCAAGCATGCTATGATTTTTCGCAAGCCAATCAGCAGCTTGGTTACCTTCCCTCAGAACATATTGAACTCGGACCAACCAAGGTCAACTAAGAAGCTCCTTAATTTTTTGACCTAAAAGCAACAAAGGATGCCATTCTTCACAATTCTGAAACAATTGCAAAGCATCTGTAGAGTCCCCTTCAAGATAAATATTTTTGTAACCACTCTCCCAAGCCAACTGAAGACCCTAACCCCTTAGAAAAATTGCCAAGCCAAACTCCATCACTATCTCTGATCACTCCTCCGCAAGATGATCTTCCTCCCTTACTATTTTTTGCATCATCTATATTTATCTTGACCCAATCATATGCTTAGGAACCCGAAAGGAACTTAGCCGCCCATTAAGCAAGACTAACTTAGAATCAACAACACTCTGCACATGGCACCGCACCTTGGATACAATGAAAGCAGCAAAAACCTTCTTGTCTTGAAAAACAAAAAGGTTACGGTCCTTCCAAATATGCCAAGCAACGACACCAAACACCAAAGGCCACTCATAGTCATTCGAACAACCTGCATTACCAGAAAGATTCCATGACAACTATTGAAACAGATCAGAAGATAAAAAAATTGCCCCATTGTTGAGTATGAACAAACGCTTTCCAAATCTGCAACACCATAGGACAATCCCTAATTGCATGCAACACATCTTCACGATGCATCTCACACCGAGTACAGATGTCAGAATCAGCCATATACCTATCAACTCTCATAGCATTTGTCATTAATCTATTACCCATCATCAACCAAAGAAAAGTCTTGATACGAGGAGGTCCATCCCATCTCCAAACTCTACTCCACTACTGCCCATGATTATCAAACAACTGTCACCCGTCTCATTCCATATAACTCTATCGTCATGATCAATAGAATTTGAGACCATAATATCAGCAATGCGATGGTTAACCTCCATAGGAAGTAAGTGCGCAAAATATCCCAATTCCAACCTCCTTCTGGGGACACAAAACTAGCTACCATAAGGTTACGTTCTTCTTGACTAATCGGTCTATTACCCAACTCCTCAAACGGACCAAAATCAGGAACCCAACAAGCAGACCAGAATTTAACCTGCTTCCCATTTCCTATATGAATTGAAGAACGATCTACAATATTGCCCCACACCTTTACAATCCCCTTCCATAGGTTAGAAGTTTGTTGCGGCTTTGGAATCACAGGAATCAAGCTATCTCCCATACTATACTTAGACCGAAGCACCCTAACCCAAAGCGATTCTTTATACGTTAATAAGCCATACCCAATTTTCATAAGGAAGGCTTTATTATTATCACGCATATTTCTCAACCCCAAATCCCCAAGCTCCTTAGGCTGACAAACACGGCTCCAGGCAACCAGATGAGGCTTTTTATTTTCTGTAGAAGAACCCCAAACACAATTTCTAGTTATCTTGTCAATCTCCTCACAAGTGGACACTGGAAAAAGATTAGTCTGCATGGCGAACATGGGGATGGTTGTAATAACAGCTTTTGCAAGAGTCACCCTACCAGCCAAAGACAAAGACGATTGGGACCAATTAGACAATCTTTTCCTCACCCTATCAAGCACATAGTTGAAAGTATTTCTTCCAACACGATGATGATGAATAGGGACGCCAAGATATCTCCCCAAGTCGGAAGTTACATTAAAACCTAGCACATCACACACCTTCTTAGCTCTAACATGATTTACATTCTTAGAGAAGTAAACACGTGTTTTTTCATGACTGATTTTTTGCCCAGAAGAAGCACAAAAACAATCTAGAATCCGGGTTATGATATTGGCCTGATCAACAGAAGCCTCTGCAAATAAAAGAAGATCATCAACAAAAAACAAATGAGATATGGGAGGGAAAGTCCTCTTTAGGTACACTGGCTTCCAAACATTCTGATCCACTGCTAACTTAATCATCTGCGCAAGTCTTTCTATACACAAGACAAAGAGATATGGAGATAATGGACCCCCTTGTCGAAGCCCCCTAGATGGTGTAAACTCTTTTGTTGTAGCACCATTCCATAGCACATTCATAGTGCAAGTAGAGACACAACTCATTATTAGTGATATGAGCTTCTCAGGCAACTCAATATCTCTCAAAGTATCTTCAAGGAACTCCCAACTGATTCTGTCATAAGCCTTTTTAAGGTCAAGCTTCACAGCCATTCAACCCTTGTTCCCCTTCTTCCTTCTCATAGAATGGATAATTTCCTGAGTGATGATAATATTATCTGCACTATGCCGCCCTTTCACAAAACTGCATTGATTAGGCATCACAATTTAAGGCATATGCTCTCGTATCCTGTTCGCTAAGATCTTAGTAATAATCTTGTAAACAACATTGCAAAGACTTATTGGTCTGAATTACGAAATTGTTTCCAATTAAGAAAATCAAAGTCTGGTTAATATCACAGATTGCTTGTGGACGACTGAAAATGTCATTCACTAAGTTCACAAATGAATCTCCAATGTGATGCCATTGAGATTGGAAAAAAGTCGCATGAAGCCCATCAACTCCAGGAGCCTTGAAAGGGCTCATGTTATCAACAACATTCTTCACCTCCGCTTTGCTTGGGGACTTATTAATTCTGGCCAGAATATTTATATCTATACGAGGAAAAGCTCCTCTAAGAGGAAAAATAGGCTTTTGGGCAGCATCCTCAGAATAAAGCATCATATAATAATTTACAGCTAAATCTACAATACCTGCAGCATCTCCAACCCACTCACCATCATCATTTTTCAAGACCTCAATCTGGTTTCTTCGACGTCTGGAGGATGTGATGGAGTGAAAATATTTATTATTCCTATCACCAAAAGCAAGTCAATTACTTCTCGATCTTTGATACCAATTAAGCTCCTCCCGAAGGTAAATAAGATTAAGCTTAGTCCACAAGCTCCGTTGCAACTGCTCCAAAGGACCATGATAATGATAGTTCAGCTGCTCATCAAAGCCTCGAATCCTAGCATGAAGATTAGTTTTTTCACGATTCTCCACTAGAAAAGACTTCCTATGCCAGTCCCTAGCCCTTTGCTGAAAATTTTGACAAGCAGGAGTCCAGAGCTGGTTCTCCTTCCAACAGTGTTCCACAATACCATCAAACTCTCCGCTGGTAAGCCAGGAAGCAAGGAATCTGAAAAGCTTTATTCCATCCTTGGCTCTATAAGGTTGTCCATCCCAAAGAAGAATAGGTCGATGGTCAGAAGAGAAAAAAGGAAGATGGCTCAATAACCTATCAGGAAAAGCAACATTCCAAGCCTCATTAGTGCACAACCTATCTAATCGTTCCCGAAGTGCACCCCTCCTCTAAGTGAAATTTGGACCCTTATGACCTGCATCTGATAACTTGCATTCCTCCAAACAAGCATTAAATTCATTAATAGCACCCCAGCAAGGCTCCCCTCAACCTATTTTGTCAAGTGTTGTCAAGTATGAATTAAAGTCCCCGTAACAGCCTAAGGAATTGAAGGATTAGTGCATAACTGACAAAGACTCTCCCAAAAAAGACGCCTCTCAATCCACTTGGGACTGCCATACACAAAAGTCACCTGCTCACTCTTGTTCTCATGCCGCCAATGAAGATTAGCATGAATATATTGGTGATAAGAGTCCATAACCTGAACAGCGACATCTTCATTATTCCACATAAGCCAAATGCCACCAGAATAACCCAAAGCATTTCTTTTACAATGATTTTGAAAACCCATTTTCTTAATCACACGATCCGCTCTTTCACCACTAATTCGAGTTTCCAGTAGGACCAATAACTTTATACTAAACTTTCTTCTCATATCCTGAATAAGAGGACAAAGACCTCGTCTTCTTGCCCCCCTAACATTCCATAAACAAACAAACATTAAGAAGCCAGATGAAGAAAAGTCTTCAAAGATGGCCTGAAACCACCTATCTAAGTTTAGTATGAACGGTGGTGCCACCCATGGTGACAATAGATCCAGGAGGAAACATGTCTTTATGAGTTTGCTCAAACCGACGCATAAGCTCCAAAGCATCTAGCGATTTCTTCTTCGAATTGGGAGCTCCATCGTTGTGCTGATCCAAAGTACCATCAGCTAGTTCAATAGAGGTAGATAGATGCGTCCCAATCAACTTTAAAGCATTCCCACCGTAGTCCTGCTTGGGGTTGGTTATCCCACTCGCAACAAAAGCTTTTTTAATTCCTAGTCTAGGTTTGAGATTTGGTCCCATGTCCTTTCCTGACTTCAAGGACCGTGGGTTAGGTTTAGAACTATGTCTAGAATGAGATTCTGATTTCTTCATAGGCCCACCTATTATCTTAGCACCTGATACGCTTCCTTTTTCAAATTGGTCTTTAGGACACTCCAATCCTACGTCAGCATTTTCTGTAATAACTAAATGACTGATATCATTTCCAACCATATAATTGTCATTAACTACGTTCCCATTTTTTCCAGATATAACCTCTTTTCCATTATGGGCAGTATCTGTAATAACTAAATGACCGTTATCATTTCCAACCACATAATTATCATTAACTACGTTTTCGTTATCACCAGATATAACTTTCTTTCCGTTATCACCAGATATAACTTCATTTCCTTTTGAAACATTCATCCCCATAATCTCTGCAGGCGTTTCCTGAATTTCAGTGATTGAATTTAAATCAGCATTTAAAATTTCGTAACGTGAACCCCTTGCCATCTCCGGCGGTTTCTGCACCAACTTGACCTCTGGCGATTTTTGCACCAGCTTGGCCGCGTTCCTGGATGCTGTCCCTAACGCTACAACAGCTTGTCTGTCATATTTCTTAGAGACATCTGGTCGAGAGCTACCCTGATGCTGACCACCCTCTGGAATCTTCCTACGTCGAACGAGTCTTTGGACTATCATCCAACTTCCGAATGCGCCACCATCCTTCTCCACTCCCCTCCTTGAAACTCCTTTATCACAAGAAAGAGGGACCTGGCCAATTACACCCTTCGGACCTTGACTAGCTTGGATAAGAGAAGCGCAAGTATCCTTCCTATGACCATAATGACCACACGAAAAACAAATTAGGTGAAGTCCCTCATAAGCAACCTGAAACACCCGATCAAAAATATTGAATTTTGAAAGGAAAGCCTTTCTCAAATCCACCTCCACACAAACTCTAGCAAACTTCCCCCTCTGAGTTATTTCTTCAGCTCCCACGGCACACTTCTTAATAAAATTGTGATCAATTTTCAATGCTCGTCCAAACATGCTGGCAATCCTCCAAAGATGTTGAGATGTATACAATTCCATGGGTAAGCCCGGAAATCTAATCCAAATAGCAATCTTCATCACCGAATCATCAAATGGATCAAAAAATTGCCTCCAACGTTGAACAGTAACATAGTGATCAACAATCACCCATGGTCCCACGTGTAGGACATGATCATAATCTTTTCCATTCCTGAACCTCACCACGTAGTAATCGTTTTCTAAGTCAATAAACTCACGAGCCCCTGTCAGACCCCACATCTTCTGTAATCTACTGATAAATTTTTTTGCTCCCAATCTCTTTCCTAGCAATTTGATAATCAGCGAATTCTGCCACTGCTTACAATTCTCTTTATACTCCTCATCTGAGAATCTGTATGTAGGGCAGAATGGATCATCATAAGCAATCTCCACTCCTCTAAGCTTTACTAACAACTCCTCATCATCCTGATGTAGTTTCGACATCCAATCGTCCTCCTCACTCGACTTTTCTCCCCAGTTGCCATTAAAATGCATAAGGCTATCCTTATAGGAAATAACCTTATGAGTCTCCTTCAAAGGTTCAACAGGGCTTCTATGTGGTCCCTCCCCATGACAGACCATCATGACATCATCCTTCGTTTTTTTAATACTTCTATGAAGTAAATCATCCTCCTCTATCGTGGCAATGTTGGCCTCCTTCCCGTGTTCTCCATGACCACTCTCAGTGTTCTCCATCATAGATTGATTTAGTTTGATTTTAAGAATAAAGTTATGTGTTAAACTAAACAAATGAACTTGAAAATAAGGAAAATACAAAACACATAAAATTTAAAAGATAATTTAAAAATGTAATGACTTTAGAAACTTTTGCAAAATATTTTATTAAGATATCATAGTATTAAATTTTAAATGATTTATTATTAGAGTTTATAAGATTTGCAAAGTTAATATGGATTTATAAAAATTTTAAAATCATATACTTTTTTGGCAAACATTCAAAGTTACACGAGTCAATAAAAAATATAAAAAATGCAATGATATTGATAAAAAAATAAAATAAAACCTAATATAATTTTTATCAATTTTATAGAAATTTTATGTAATTTCATGACCTCCTAAGTAGTATTTTCTCGTATATGAAAAATAATGCTAGCCTTCCACACATTAATATCTTATCATTCCTGTTTTTGGGTTTGAAAAATAGGTTTAAAATCATCATCATTAACTAGTGATACTGAACAAGAAAATTTGTCTATTAATTCAATTAAAAATCTAATAAAACGATATTACTTACAAAGTTGTATGGTATTGTTGCGCTCTAGGCAAGTATACATCGTTTCCACGAGGATTAGGTATACCAAATTAATACTATTCTCACCATTTCTCTTAATTTAGACAAATCAAGATGGATTGGAAAGATTAATTTTTAATAATGAGAAAGCCGGATGAAAAGTAAAAAAGGAAACAAATGTTGAAGAGTAATCAATTGCAAGGACAAAAATTCAAGTAATTAAAAGTGGATTTGAAATCAAGAATTTTTAATAATGAGACTATAGTTAGGATTTTTTTCACCTCCGATTCTCCTTAAGTGAATCAATTCAATTCATTATTATTTCATCTCAATTGATTCAAACAACTCTTCATATAAGAATTGATTGGTTAAATCTCAATGTCTTAGTTCGTTAACCCTTTAATCCAACTGGAATCCTAATATCTTAGAAATCCATTTCGATTAAGAATTAAGCGCGATCAATTATTAAGTTTGCAATTCTTACAAACCTACGTCCATATCATGCAAATATTGGTATTCTACCCATGTCAAGATCAATATCACTATCCCTCTTTATTCCTAAATGATTGATCAAGTCATATAAAAATTTAGACATACAATTCGAGGCAAACACAACAAATTGAGACGATTTATTAATGAAAGAATTAACCAAAAATAAGGATTTATATTGGATTCATATCCCTAATTACAAAAGAAAACTGGGCAGACATATATCTCTTAAAAAAATTAAAAGATGAAAAAAAAAAGTAGATGGCAATGGTGGAAGGAAGAAGTTGAATCTCCACAGCTGCTTGATCTCCTTCAATCTTCATTTTTTTCTGAAAATTCAATTCTCTAGCAATTCTCTTTCTTCTCTGCATTTTTCAGTTGTCCACTCTGGTTTCCTAATTGCTCCTTTTTATATCAGGGAAAAGTCATCACCAGATCTTCTCCAAAACTCCATCATATACAGTTAAAATTACACTTAAAAAGGTTCACATGCATCTAGCTCTTATAATAGCCCTAGCCTAATTAATTAGTAGATTACATGTGATTAAATAATTAAACATGTATTAGTGAGTAAAATTAAATATAAGGCCTAATTAAGTGAATTGGGGTCACCTTTGAAGTAAAAAGTGTACTCAGTAAAAATTATGGGGTATAAATGGGTGTAGGCAAAAGTACCCAAAATATAAAAATGAAAATGAGAATATTCCTAGAAAAATATTCCAGACTTTTGGGTAAAGTTTGGTGGTGAATGGAGTTGAATAGATAGATGAGTTAATATCCGCTTAAAGTCACTAAACATAAGTTAAGTGACCAAAGCAACAAAAAGAACCCATTTCCCCTTCCCAACCCGTCGAGCCTCCAGAGAAAAAGAGAAAGGGAGAAAGTGAAGAGAAAGAGAGAAAGGGAGAGAGGGAAAACCAAAATCCTTCAATCCTCAACCAAATTTGATGATTCCAAAGCCTAAACCACTCCAAATCTCCCCCTCCTTAATAACCCTAACTTAGTTTTGAGTGGGAATCATTGTGGAGAGAGATTTTCCCTGTTGAAGGTGGAGAAAATTTGGGGATTTGAGTGGTTTGAAAGTGATTCTTTCCATGGGAGCTTAGGAGGTCAACATCCCCTGATTGTGCAACCATTTGTGGTAAGATTCTACTCCTTGAACTCTATATTCATGGAGATTGTATTGTTGGGGAAAATGATGAATAGTGTTTAGGGCTGTATGTGTTGGGGGTTGATTTAAGCTTAAGCCCTTTGTAAATGCTGTTAGTGATGATAAATAAACGGTAGCAACGAGTTTAGATTGTCATTTGGTTGTTGTTCAATGTATTAAAAAATTCATGCTTGGGGTTTATGAGTTTCTAGAATTTTGAGCAAATTGTGAATTGGATGGTTGATGATGTCCATTGTGTAGGTAAGATTGAAGCAAGTGGACCATCCTTGAGTAACCACCCCTTTGGAGGAGCCATGGAGCTTGAGTAGCTCATTTGGATTGGGTGTATTGGTGATTGGAAGGAATTTCCAAGTGGTCATACCAAGAAAGGTTGGTGTGGATAAATGAGCTAGAAGAAAGTTGCAAAAAGGGGGAAAACATCAAGAGGTAAACCTTTGGATCTTGGAGGTTACTCCCTCTTGTTGTTCCACCATTGCTTTTATGGAAGTGATGGTTTATGAATGGATGATTGAGTGGTAATGTTAGTATCATGGTATGTTTGCATTCATATAGTATTGTTGTGTCATTGGAGAAAGGGCCAATGGACAAGCACTAGGGGCTAGGTTGTATGCTTAGTGGAAATGACTAAGATGCAACTAAAACGTGTATGATGATTTGATTGTTTAATTCTTTGGCCATTGAAATGCATGAGTATGTTGTTGTTAAATCATTACTGTTATTGCCTCTAAATATATGATGTAGTTCATGCCATATGTATACTAACCCTTCATGCAAGAAGTGAACTCGGGGGTTGGAGCAGTTCTCCAAGAACCCTGGGTTTATTGAGTCTTATCTCACCCCGTTTGGGGACTGCTATTTCAGGTGCTAGCAGAGATGATACTTGGCGAGGCAAAGGGCACGAGTAGCTCGGCGATGATAGATGATAATCGAGATATTTTGATGCATTAGTGATAGATGAATACAAATAGGACTTAGAAGTTGATCATTGATGTTGTATTGCCCAGATAGGACTTTGATCACTTGTTATTTCTAAGTCTTTGGTATGTAATCATTTTGATGCGCATTGATGTAATTAAGCCTCTTTTGATATCATGTGAGACTTGAAATGGCAAGAAATATGCATGGAAATGGTTATATAGTGTCAATTAGGTGGAAGAAGGCCTATAGCTTGAGTATTAATGTGAAAAATAAGGAAATCATGTCTTGTTGTCCATTTAACATATCCTATATGATAGATTTGAACCCTTGTGTCTTAATGGAAGTTGTAGATCTTTTTCTTAGCTTTCCAATGAGACCAAGATTACGTAAATAGGAGTAGTATAACTAAAGTTATGGATGAAATATAAAAGGAGGTCAAATTGCCTTGTTTTGGTGCTTGCTCCAGAACTGCTCACGCTATGAGCGTGAGATTCACGCTATGAACGTCAACCTCTCTGACTGCTCACGCTATGAGCGTGGGATCGTGGGGATTTCAGCATCCAATTTCTTAGAAATCTCATAACTTGGGTTACGGTGCTCCGGTTTAAGCGCGGTTTGAACCTACGCGTAGCTAATGAAAAATCCTATAATATATTGGACAAATGGAGACCATAAGGAGTAGTATAGTAATTTCTTAAATAAATAAAGAGTGTATACGTTTAGCGTTCAAGAACAATAAAAGTGAGTTTTAAGCCTTGGTGGTCTAAGGGGACTACTTGGCACACTATGGTAGTAATGTTTGGCATAAGTAAGACTTACAATAAGAATTCCACATGTGGTTTAAGTTATAATCACATTATAGGAATTGTTTTGAATTAAGGATTTGATTTTAAATTTGAACGTTCACTAACGGAAAAAGGAAAAAAATTTATTCGTACTTTAATACAATTGTTGTGATTATAACTGCGTCTAATGCCATACGTGATGTTAACAAATCGGTTCTAGAACGGGGTGTTACAGCTCTAGTGGCGCGAAAATGGCGAGAAAAGAGAAACTTAATTACAATCTGGCGCTATTAGTGCCGTTCCCACGCTAATGGCGCTGAAGTCATGATGTACTGGCACTGCTAGCGCCATTCTCGTGCTAGTGGCACGGAGCAATATGAGCCTTTTGATGTGATTGGTTCTAGTAGCGCCATTATGTGCTAAAAGCGCTGTAAAACTGAATATGAATTGGATGCTGGACAGGAACTTGACTATTCTCTTCACTTGAGTTCTCCAACTTATCTTTCTTCTAGTATGTCAAAATTCCTACAAATACACAAGAGTTTCATGAAAACATTCCTGAGAGTGAATTGACAAATTAGTCATAATTTTCATGTCTTTTGATTACATTTAAATTGAATTCGTGATCATTTTGACCCTTAATTTATATAAGCTGGAATGACATCAGGTATTGTACATATTAACCATAGGCAGATTTAGGGGGGCTAAGGTGGGCCACCGCCCCCCAAATTTAAAGAATTTTTTTTTAATATATATATAAAATAAGATTTTAGTAATATTATTAAATTATTTGTTTTAAAAATTGTTTAATATAAAATCATTCTCCATGACACCATAAGATATCACACTACACTAAATCATGGTCCCATCGGCATTCCCATGGAAAATCCCCCATCTCTCTCTCTCTCTCTCTCTCTCTCAATTTTAACAAATTTTTTCAGCTCAGGTCTCTCACTATCTCTATTTTTTTATATAATATTAACAATGTTGCTATTACTCGATTGTTTTGTTTTGAAATCAGTTCATATCATCCCCATGTTTTGAATGTTTTGTTTCGACTCATTGTCTTTGGTTGATTAACATATTTTTATACCGATTTTCGGTGCATTGATGTTTTTTAATGCTTTAATGTTTCATTAAGGATTACTTTTCAAAATAAAGAATAAATTGTGTTGGACAAATAAATTTAAAAAAATTCAAAACATGGATGAACCAATAAAGTAAAAAAAATCTAAACTCAAGGTGAAATACAATAGAGCATAACAACATATTTATTAGGGATTTATAATATTTCAAATTTTCAAATGCTTCATTTACTGATCTGTTAGTGTGTTTTTTTAGTCTCTATTTTCTTATTCTTTGGACTATGAGATCTAGAAGTGTTTACTTTTCAATGTTGATTAGCTTATTGGAGTGTTGTTCTACAATATATCTTGATGATTATATTTGAATAATTTTACTGGATTCAATACCTTGTCCAATCATCATTTAGGTACAATACATCTCCACATACATTTTTTTAATTCATTTATTTATCCATAATTTATTTAAACATTTTCTGTATCTATTTTTATTGTAGATGGATTTAACAATATAAAACACGTAGAGTAGGAGTCAAGTGAAGAGATCTTAATTTCTGTAATGGAATTTTTTTTTTAATTTTTTGAATATTGGGTTTGTATTGTATTTGAAATACTTTTATTTATGAATAGCTGTTTTTATTTTTCGCCCCCTCTCAATGAAATTCATGTGTCCGCCTCTGATATTAACACAAATAGGTTTTTTATAAATGAAAATGATGACACTCACATAAAAATTATGAACCCCAATTTAAAAATACAAAACATTCTCTTCATCACATTTAATGATGTTTTACATATTCGATTCTTTTGTGTGATTCATTGATTTATTTTGATTTGGTTGTGTGATTGATATAGTTTTTAGATTTTCAATCCGTGTGTATGCATGTCGTTGATTGATTATGCGTGTGATTAATTTAGTCTGGTTTGATATTAAAAAATAATAAATCAAGCCAAACAAATTAGTTTCAGAATAAAAAACTCAAAATATTCAGTTTTGACCAGTTTTTTAATATTCAATTCAGTTTAGATTAATCATTGCCCTCTGTTCATCATTGAAAGCTTCCGTTATGTTTTTTGGATTTAGAAAATTTTGTTAGAGTATTGAATTATATGCATATTTTAAATTTTATAAATAATAAAAATGTATACAATTAAAATTTAATATAAAATTATATTTAAAAAAAATTACAATATAGAATAATATAATATAAAAAACTCAAAAGAATACTTTATAAAAATCTCCCTCGCTTCATTAAAAAAATAAATGAATGTCGCATAATCAATTTCAGGCAAAGAGACATAATTAATGCAAATTCGAAAACTAATTATCAAAATAGTTATGACTTAAAAATTATTTTTCAGAGTCAAACAATCAATTATGTAGGGGAAGGATGCACAATTAGTTAGGCATAGCGATGCCCAGCTCCCAGGTGGCGTAATCAGATGAGTTGTGGACACACTGCATGTGTAACTAGTTGCACACATCCATGTGTAACTAGTTGCACACATCCTTATGTGCAACTTATCATGTTGGTTATCTGTCTCAAATTTTATTACCATGCACATTGCTATTAGTGTCATAAATACTTGTTGGTTTTATAAGAGTTATGTTGTAGGAAAAAAAATTATGTTATGTTATAGAGATATATTTTGCGTGTTAGATTATTATTATTTTTTGTTGCTGGTCCCACAAAATATTATGTGTGTAAAAAAAAATTTATGGTCATTTTAAATAATAGATGATAAACCCATACTTATTTACTCAGAAATAATTAACATAAGAAATAAGACTCACTCGCGGCTTCTGGAATATTTGCAAATTTTTAAACGTTAAATTTATTTCCATCAATTATGATTTGATAATTTGTTTCATTTTTGAAAAAAATCTTTATTATTTTGTTATAAATGAAAAAATATCAAATGATAATAAATTTAATATTTTCAATTTAAAAATCCACGTGGCTTGATTCCTTTTATTGCGCACGGGGATGTGTTCATTTGGTTGCCCTACGTGGCAATTGCATATTCCTCCAATGAGCAACTGTGTGTATTATTTCGGAAAGAGTTACAAATGTACATTAATTGGGTAATTTGTTTTTGAATTTGGATTAATTGCGTCTTTTTGCTAACAACTTTGATGTCAAACCTCTAATAATATACTACTAAAATATGGAGAAGGTTATACTTACAACTTATTTTCTTTGCAACCTCTTACAACCACATATCTTAACCGTTGATTTACGTCAATCAACGGTTATCATTTATTATGATTTAATAATTAATTAATAAATTTAATTTGTGAACATCAGCTTTTGCGGCTCTGTACACTGCATCACCCTGAATATCTTGTCCAGGGCCTGGAGCCATCTAGCAGCAGCAATGGGGTCGTAGGACCCATCAAACGAAGGTGGCTTATGCTTGCGGAAAACATTCAGCCGGTGGTCGATCTCATCTC
Source organism: Gastrolobium villosum (assembly GCA_032173675.1). Taxonomy (NCBI): domain Eukaryota; kingdom Viridiplantae; phylum Streptophyta; class Magnoliopsida; order Fabales; family Fabaceae; genus Gastrolobium; species Gastrolobium villosum. The sequence continues at coordinate 134,466 of JAVKPL010004816.1, read as the reverse complement.
GATCCTCAGCAAAAACAGGAACGGCCTGCATAGCCCCCATCAAGTGGCTACCCTCACCCATCTGACTCTGGGTGTCCTCTTGTTGACTAGGTGGAGGTGGAGGCGGTGGTGGTGGTGGAGGTGGTGGAGGACACTGGCCAACAGCAGGACCAGCCCTCAACTCCTCCAACATGAGCCTCATCATAGTCATGTTGGCCATCCGGTTCTCCTCCAGAACCTCAGCGGTGGCTCTCCTGTTCGCCTCTCTAATGGCGTCCAGCATCGTCTGATTTGCAAACCTTGTGGCCTCCTAGTCGGCTAGTCGGGCCGCCTGCATCTCAGCTAATGCACCCAGGATAGGATCTGATTGATCCTCACTCGTACCCTGGTTCCTCCTTGGTTGCACCATGACTCTGCACAAGTTACACAAAGAATGAGATGATCAAGCCCACGCCATGTGGTCACATATGCATTATCATAATACACACCAATCAGAGAGAACACAAGATAGACACGCAATGAAACATCCTAAGTTATTGCAATACATACAGGCTTTTCCTAGAAAGTGCTCTGATACCATAAATGTAACAGCCTGTGTTAACCCGGTTTGTTAACATACTATCGTATTAAGCCATGCTTAATTAAAATGCGGAATAACTTTTTCTTTAATTCAATTATAACGTTATTAACCATAGCCAACTTGATTACTTAATCAATTTCATAAAATAATGCCTATATATAAATTGCAAGACAACTAACTGAAATGCCTCATAGATAAATATAAAGTGAGTATCTAAGTCACAGGACTACCACACATAGCCTGGACCAAAATCCTGATACTTTAATACAACTTTAACTTTAACAATACATATTCAAGTCTATGTGGCATGGACAAACCCCATGCTCACCAAATAAGGCAACAATGCCCAACATCAGTCTCAACAGACAATAACATAATAAAAGCGGAAAACATAAACAGCAGTCAATATCCAGCATCCAACATGTCAGCATATCACAGTAATATCTAACTCGGCTCTAGCCTCCTGCCACCTGAGGCCTCAACATTACCTGAACCTGAAATAAGCGTCTCCAAACGTGGGGTGAGATCTCTAAACAAGAAATCTCAGTAAGACAAGGGGTTCTCAAGGATCTTCCACCCCAAACTCACTTACATGTGCAATATAAGTTCTAAAAGAAGTATTTCCAATATTAATTCCAAAAGTATGCAGTGCAACAGATATTCGTGCCATGTGTGTTTATACTATCTACTGGTGAAAGAGATGTAAGAATACGTCTATACCCACATGAGTACAAGGAACACCGCTTGCACCTCACCCACAGCCTCACCTTATCGTATGTACCACATACTCAGGCTTACCGTAAAGGTGGACACCACATTGCATATCATAAAAGAACATTGCATATAACAGCTCAACAGCATTTCCAAATATCAAAAGTATGTAACACAGCATGCATAAACTACATCCCCATGGGACATGGTGGAACCACAACATGGCTAAATCGAGGACATGAAAGCTTACCTTGCAAGCAATCAATCCAAGCTAAGAGTCCAACCACTCTCACAGTCCAAACACAGCACTATCACAATCTGTTTTGGACCAATAATATATCATTAATTATGCATCACAAGCATACAACTTAAAGACCACGTCTTTCCTGTACATTTTACGTCTTAAGGCTTCCAACAAAGCTATAAGCCCTTAATCACATGGTTCTAACTTAGTTCATTAATTACAGAAGTCCAACTTCCCTAATCTAGGGTCCACAAACCCTAACATCATCTCTGTATGAACAGTACCTCACTGTTCTACGAAATCCCAGAATATCCGGATATTCCTCGGGGAGATATCCGCATATGCAATATCCGGATATCACACTGACCATATCCGGATATTCAATATCCAGATATCAATATCCGGATATCTGTTCGACAAATATCCGAATATTTCACGACAGAATTTCATTATGCATTTTCGTGAATATCCAGTCCAAAGGATCCAACTTTAACCGATTATAGACACTTAAACATGCATTTCTAGGTGTGTTTGACCTTCCCCACCCTTAAGTTATCAACTTAGTTCAATACATGCATCAAGGTTCCATTTTTAAGCATATAAACTCAAGTTCAAGGGTGGTGATCATACCATAAGCCAAAAACAGAGGTAGATGATGCTCTTGGAGCTCACACAACAGCTCCCTAAGCTGCCTCAACACTGTGCTCGAAAATAGCACCACAAAGGTTGGTTCTTCCCCTCAAAGATGACACTTTGAAGCTCAAAATGTCATCACCAAGGTTTCCACCACTCAAGCTCCAAACTCAGCCCCACACCTCACCCAACACAGCTCTCTCAACTCAGAAAGATGTCAACAATGCAGCCTCAAGGCTAACTCTCACCTTCCCCAAGTGTTTAGAATGATGAAACAAGCATCAAAGGTGATAACTTGGCCAAGAAATGAAAAGAGAGGAGTAATGGAACAGTGCACAGCAGCTGACTAGCCCAAGACTCACGTAGGAATGCAGCTGCCTAGGGTTTTGTGCCCTTAGTGTGCATATTTATAGCCACAAGGCAACTTAGCGCGCAGTATTAGACTTAATAGCTACGCAAATGATCTTGATCCCAAACTTTGGAATCTAAACCTACTCATTTTTCTAAGATTTTTCATATTTTTATTTTATTTTTCGGAGCACCTTTTCGATACGCGCTTTTCCATAGCCAGTATCAGTTCTGCCACCATTTCTCATTATTTTGACTTGAAACTTGTTTTACAAGTCCTACATATTATTCTAGTAATTATCATGCACTTATTATAATTTTTCGGGATATTTTTCCGGTACACATTTATACCGGGTAACAGAACCGGTGTCTGCACTTTTTTTCCGAAAAATGACTTTCAGCGTTCTTACTCACTTACTATAATTATTTGAGCCAAATGATAATTATTAAGGTCAGTTATGAAATCATTTCCTAATTTATCACAATTAAATCATTAATTACCTTAATTAGCGGTGCGGGTTCTTACATTCACCCCACCTTTTTAAGGATTTTGTCCTCAAAATCAGAAACATACCTATCTTGAAAGTCTGGATACTGATGGAGAAACTCTTCCTCTCGCTCCCATGTGCACTCCTCGGGACTACGCCCAGTACACTGCACTTTGACCATCGGAATAGTCTTGCTTCTAAGCTGTTTCTCGCCTCGATCAAGAATCTTGAGTGGTCCGACGGGAGTCTTTAGGTTCTCCCGAACCTCCACATCATCAGGTTGCACCACGTGCGAAGGATCTGCTATGTACCTCCGAAGCTGAGACACGTGAAACACGTTGTGGATGTTGGCTAAGTTCGGAGGTAAGTGTAAGAACCTGCACCGCTAATTAAGGTAATTAGTAAGTAATTATGATAATTAGGAAATAATTCCATAATTGACCCTAATAATTATTAATGGGCTTAGATAATTATATTGAGTGAGTAAAAATGCTGAAAATCGCTTTTCGGAAGAAAAGCGCAGATACCGGTTCTGCTACTCGGTATAAATGCGTACCGGAAAAGTATCCCGGAAAATTATAACGAATGCATGATAATTACTAGAATATTATGTAGGACTTGTAAAACAAGTTTCAAGTCAAAATAACGTAATCTGGTGCCAGAACTGATACTGGCTATGGAAAAGCGCGTACCGGAAAGGTGCTCCGAAAAATAAAATAAAAATATGACAAATCTTAGAAAAATGCGTAGGTCTAGAATCCGAAGTTTGGGATTAAGATCTTTTACTTTGCGATTAAGGCTAATACTGCGCGGTTAGTGGCCATGTGCCTATAAATAGGCACACTAAGGCACACAACCCTAGGCAGCCACTATTTCTTACGTGAGGAGGCTGTGTTTTCTGAGTGCTTGGCACTGTTCATGGTTTCCTTCACCATTTGTGAGCCTTGTAACCTTTCTCCTCCAATCTTCTTCACCATTCCTTCTCCTAAACAACTAGAGTGTGTTTTGTGAGAGTGGAGTGCAACCTTTTCTGAGTTGAGGTGCTGGGTGAGGGGTGTTAGTGGGCTGTGGTGTTGTCTCCATGGTTATGAACCATTGTTCATGCCATTAGAGGTTTCAAGAAGCCTCCTTTGGTGCCAAGAACCAACCTTTGGTGTGGCATTTTCGTGTCCTTGGGTGTGCTGGACTTGTGTACAGTATTGAGAGCTCCATAGACACCTTGAACTACTGACTAAGTTTGGGGTAAGTCACCTTAACTTGATCATGTGTTTTTATGGCTTAAAGGTGGTATCTTGGTATGTTAATGGGTTTAACATGTAACCAACACATAAGTGAACCTAAAATGGATTAAAGATGCATGCTTTAACGTGTACATGTGATAAAAGTTGGATCTTTGGGATGGATACTCTCGAAATGCAGAAACTGCATTCTGTCGTGAGATATCCGGATATTCGTCGAACAGATATCCAGATATCAGTATCCGGATATGGTATCCGGATATTGATATCCGGATATGGGATCTGGGTATCCGGATATGACATATCCGGATATGTCCAGTGTGATATCCGGATATGGCATATCCGGATATGTTCTTCATGATATCCGGATATCCTGGATTCTGCGCAGACAGTAGCTTTACTGTATGAACAGTAAGCTATGGGGTGTGTGTGGACCCTAGTTTAAGGAAGTTGAACTTCTGTAATAAATGGACTAGGTCAGAATCACATGATTAAGGGCTTATGGCTTTGTTGGAAGCCTTGAGACGTAAAACGTAAAGGAAAGGCGTAGTCTTTAAGTTGTATGCTTGTTGTACATTAATATTGATGTATTATTGGTCCATATCAGATTGTGATACTGCTGTTTGTGGACTTGTGAGTGGTTGGACTCTTGGCTTGGATAGCTAGCTTGCAAGGTAAGCTTTCGTGTCCTCGGTTTAGCCATTTTGATGTTCCACCATGTCCCATGGGGATGGGTTTATGCATGCTGTGTTACATGCTTTGATTATTTTGGAAATGCTGTTGAGCTGTTTATATGTAATGAGCATTATGATATGCATGTGGTGTCCACCTAGACGGCAATCCTGAGTATGTAGTACATACAAGATGGAGAAGCATGTGGGTGAGGTGCAGGTAGTATCCATGTACTCATGTAGGCATAGACGTATTCCTACATTTCTCTGGCCAGTAGATTTGAAAGCACACATGACATGATTAATTGCTGCATCGCATAGTTTTGGAACTTATATTGTAAATACTGTTTTTGAACTTATATTACACATGTAAGTGAGCTTGGGGTGGAGACTCCTTGAGGACCCCTTGTCTTACTGAGATTTCTTGTTAGAGATCTCACCCCACGTTTGGGGACGCTTATTTCAGGATCAGGTAATGTTGAGGGCTCAGGTGGCAGGAGGCCAGAGCTGAGTTGATGAGTTGATATGATGATGTGCTGGATTTACTGTTATGTTTCCCGCTTTGATTATTCTATTTATGCTGAGACTATTTGTTGGGCATTGTTGCCTTATTTGGTGAGCATGGGGTTTGTCCATGCCACATGATTGTGTTATTGTCCTTTTACTTTAATGTTGTAATTAATGTATCAGGATTTTGACCCAGGCTGCATGTGTAGTCCTGCGGTTCTAGATACACACATTATATTTATGTACGAGGTATTCAGTTAGTTGTCTTGCAATTTACATACAGGCAGTATTTTTATGAAAATGATTAAGTAATCAAGTTGGTTAAGTTAATGACGTCATAATTGAATTAAAGAAAAAGTTATTCCGCATTTTAATTAAGCGAGGCTTAATACGATAGTGTGTTAACAGACCGGGTTAACACGGGCTGTTACATTTTATGGTATCAGAGCACTTTCTAGGGAAAAGCCTGTATGTATTGCAATAACTTAGGATGAGTCGTTGCGTGTCTACTTTGTGTTCTCTCTGACTGGTGTGTGTAATGATAATGCATACGTGACCACATGGCGTGGGCCTGATCAACTCATTCTTTGTGTAACTTGTGCAGAGTCATGGTGCCACCAAGGAGGAACACGAGTACAAGCGAGGATCAATCGGATCCTGTCCTGGCTGCATTAGCTGAGATGCAGGCGGCCCGACTAGCCGACCAGGAAGCCACGAGGCTGGCAAACCGGGTAATGCTGGACGCAATTAGAGATGCGAACCGGCAAACCACGGCAGAGGTTCTGGAGGAGAACCGGATGGCCAACATGACTATGATGAGGGTCATGTTGGAGGAGCTGAGGGCTGGTCCTGCTGCGGGCCAGGGTCCTCCACCACCTCCACCGCCGCCACCGCCTAGTCAACAGGAGGACACCCAGAGCCAGATGGGCGAGGGTAGTCATTTGACGGGGGCTATGCAGACTATCCCCGTTCTTGCTGAGGATCGTGACGAGATCGATTGCCGGCTGAATGCTTTCCGCAAGCATAAGCCACCTACATTCGACGGATCGTATGATCCCATTGCTGCTGCCAGATGGCTACAGGCGCTGGACAAGATTTTCCGGATCATGCAGTGCACCGATCCGCAGAAGCTGTTGTTCGCCACGTACATGCTGGAGGGCGAGGCCCATGAGTGGTGGACCAACCTATCTCAGGTCTACGAGATGCAGGGTCATGTGATGACGTGGCCATTCTTCGAGGAGAGCTTCCTGGGTCAGTACTTCCCTTATGACTCACAGGAGAGGAAGCAGGGGGAGTTTGACCGGTTGGTACAGGGCTCGTTGTCTGTTGACGAGTACCTGGCCAAGTTTAATGAGCTGGTGAAGTTTTCACACTTCAGGATGGCGAGGCCTACTCCTACATTCTTGGCTGCTAAGTTCCGCAGGGGACTTAATGAGGATATTGCTGGTTACTTAGCTGGGTCTGCATCCAGAGATTTTGGGACACTGGTCCAGCAGTGTCGTGATATTGAGGACTTCTACAGCACGAGTAAGGCCAAGAAGGCCAAGATGGAGGTACCACAGGGTACCGGCGGTTCCACTCCCTGGAAGAGTAAAAATTTTGCGAACAAGGGCAAGGGCAAGCAGATGGCGGCTAAGCAAGCGCCAAATCAGTTTAGAAAGACTGCTACTCCGGGGAACGCAGCTAGACCTCCTGCCCCCAGATGTTCTGGATGCGGGAAGTCACATTTCGGGCCGTGTTCTACCGGTCAGCTGATTTGCTTCCAGTGTGGCAAGGAGGGCCACTACTCCAGAGATTGCCCGTCGGTGAGAGTTGCTGCAGTGCAGGCTGTGCCATTGCAGATGGTTCCTACTGGGGCACCAGCCGTGCCACCTACTACAGGACGAGTCTACACACTTGACCGTCAGCAGTCGGACAGAGCTCCGAACCTGGTCAGAGGTACTGTTACCATTGGTGGATCAACTATTGATGTTTTATTTGATTCCGGGGCAACGCACTCTTTTGTTGCTACCCCTATTGCTGTGGGGCTTGAGTTGCCCAGTGATGTGCTTTCTCCACCGATGCGGGTTACCACCGCCACCGGAGAAAAATGTTTGACCTCCACTGTTCATCGCGATGTAGCGTTTCAGTGGGATGGCCGTGACTTCTTGGTAGATCTGATAGGATTACCGATGGCCAACCTTCAAATTATTCTGGGCATGGATTGGTTGTCCAGAAACTGTGCAATGATTGACTGTTGTGCCAAGAAAGTGGTGATGTCTCCGGGTGGGTCCACAGCCAGTTCCTCACCGTTCATTTCAGTCCTGCAGGCGAGGAGGGCCTTGAGAGCAGGGGCATTTGGCTATGTCATGTTGGGAGGTTTGGTGAGTGGGACACAGGAGGATCTCACTGGCATTCCTGTGGTGAGGGAATTCCTCGAGGTGTTTCCTGAGGAGATTCCTGAGTTTCCACCGCAGAGGGAGATAGAGTTCTCCATCGACTTATTGCCTGGTGTGGGGCCTATCTCGTTGGCTCCATACCGGATGTCGCCACCAGAGTTGGCGGAGCTGAAGAAGCATATAGAGGAGCTTTCAGCGAAAGATTTTATTCGGCCGAGTGTGTCTCCCTGGGGAGCACCGGTCATTTTTGTGAAAAAGAAAGATGGGACCATGCGGTTGTGCACCGACTACAGACAGTTGAACAAGGTGAAAATCAAGAACAAGTATCCTCTTCCACGCATTGATGATTTGCTGGATCAGCTCAGGGGTGCTTGTGTGTATTCCAAGATTGACCTCCGGTCCGGTTATCATCAGATACGGGTAAAGCCGGAGGATGTCCCAAAGACAGCGTTTCGCTCGAGGTACGGGCACTACGAGTACTTGGTGATCCCGTTTGGACTCACCAATGCACCAGCAGTGTTCATGGACTACATGAACAGGATTTTCCGGCCGTACCTGGATCAGTTTGTGATCGTCTTCATTGACGACATCTTGATCTACTCCAAGACGGAGGAGGAGCATACCAAGCACTTGAAGATTGTGTTGCAAGTGCTAAAAGAGAAAAAGCTTTATGCTAAGCCGTCGAAATGTGAGTTCTGGCTCAAGGCGGTTAAATTTCTGGGTCATGTGATTTCTGCTAATGGAGTTGCAGTTGATCCTAACAAGATTGAGGCCGTGACGGATTGGGAGAGGCCCAAGACGGTTACAGAAGTGAGAAGCTTCTTGGGTTTGGCAGGCTACTATCGGAGGTTCATCGAGGGATTCTCCAAGATGGTGCTACCAATGACTCGCCTTACCCGAAAGGAGACTCCATTCGTGTGGACACATGAGTGTGAGGAGTGTTTCCAGGAGTTAAAGGAGAGACTGACTACTGCTCCTGTGTTAGTCCTTCCTGATCCTGCGGAGCAATTCGAGTTATACTGCGATGCCTCTGGTAAAGGACTTGGCTGTGTGCTGATGCAGAAAGGGAAAGCGGTTGCTTACGCTTCAAGACAGTTAAAACCTCATGAGGAGAACTACCCGACTCACGACTTGGAGTTGGCAGCCATTGTTTTTGCTTTCAAGATTTGGAGGCATTACCTGTTTGGCATGAAGTTTGCTGTATTCAGTGATCACAAGAGCCTGAAGTATCTGTTTGACCAGAAGGAGTTGAACATGAGACAGCGTAGATGGATGGAGTTCTTGAAGGACTACGACTTTGAGTTGAGGTACCATCCTGGCAAGGCCAATGTGGTAGCCGATGCCTTGAGTCGGAAATCCGTGAGCTTATCCAGTTTAATGATGAACGACTACGAGGTGATCGAGAAGTTCAGAGACTTGAGAGTGAACTCCTTGTTTGGGGGTGCACTGCTTGAGTTAGAAACAGCAGAAGTGATTAATGAGCTGATGGAAAAGATCAAAGAGACGCAAGTGCAAAGAGAGTGCCTTGATTACGTAAAGAACCAGGACGGTGTGTCTTGGAACGATGATGGTTTGCTGCTGTTCCAGAAGAGGATTGTTATTCCTCGAGGGCCATTGACCGAAGAGGTTATGACATAGGCTCATAAAGGCCGGTTCACTATCCACCCTGGTGCCACGAAAATGTATCAGGACTTGAAAAGGAATTTTTGGTGGCCGGGCATGAAGAAGGACATAGCGGTCTACGTGTCCAAGTGCCTTATTTGTCAGAAAGTGAAGATCGAGCACCAGAAACCGTCTGGTAAACTTCAACCTCTGGAGATTCCACTGTGGAAGTGGGAGAGTATTTCCATGGACTTCGTGGTGGGATTGCCTAAAACTCAGGCTGGTTGTGACTCTATTTGGGTCATAGAGGACAGATTGACCAAGTCTGCCCATTTTCTTCCAGTGAAGGTGAGCTTCACTACAGAGCAGTTGGCCAAACTATATGTCCGCGAGATCGTGAGGCTTCACGGAGTGCCCGAGAGTATCATCAGTGATAGGGACCCGAAGTTCACATCTCGGTTCTGGGAGGCGCTGCAGGAGGCTTTTGGTACGCAGTTGAGATTGAGTACCGCCTATCACCCTCAGACTGACGGACAGACTGAGCGGACCATCCAGACATTGGAGGACATGTTGAGAGCTTGCACGTTGGAGCAGGGTTCGGCATGGGATAGGTACCTTCCGTTGGTTGAATTTTCATACAACAACAGTTTTCATGCTAGTCTGGGCATGGCACCCTACGAGGCGCTGTATGGTAGGAGGTGTCGGACTCCTACCTGCTGGTCTGAGGTTGGAGATAAAGAGCTTTTTGGCTTGGACTTTGTCCAAGATACTACCCTACAGATCCAGATGATCAGGGAAAAGTTGAAGCAGGCGCAGAATCGTCAGAAGAGCTACTACGATGTCAAGCATCGACCACTGGAGTTCAGTGAGGGTGAGCACGTGTTTGTGAAACTTTCACCTGTCACCGGTGTTGGACGGGCACTCGGCGTGAGGAAGTTGAGCCCGCGATTCATAGGGCCCTACCAGATCCTTGGTAGAGTAGGACCAGTTGCCTATCGACTCGCCTTACCTCCGAACCTAGCCAACATCCACGACGTGTTTCACGTGTCTCAGCTTCGAAAATACATAGCAGACCCTTCGCACGTGGTGCAGCCGGATGACGTGGAGGTTCGGGAGAACCTAAAGACTCCCGTCGGACCACTCAAGATTCTCGATCGAGGCGAGAAACAGTTAAGGAGCAAGATCATTCCGATGGTCAAAGTACAATGGTCAGGAAGAACTCCTGAGGAGTGTACCTGGGAGCGAGAGGATGAGCTTCTCCGACAGTATCCCGACTTTCGAGACAGGTATGTTTCTGATTTTGAGGACAAAATCCTTAAAAAGGTGGGGTGAATGTAAGAACCCGCACCGCTAATTAAGGTAATTAGTAAGTAATTATGATAATTAGGAAATAATTCCATAATTGACCCTAATAATTATTAATGGGCTTAGATAATTATATTGAGTGAGTAAAAATGCTGAAAATCGCTTTTCGGAAGAAAAGCGCAGATACCGGTTCTGCTACTCGGTATAAATGCGTACCGGAAAAGTATCCCGGAAAATTATAACGAATGCATGATAATTACTAGAATATTATGTAGGACTTGTAAAACAAGTTTCAAGTCAAAATAACGTAATCTGGTGCCAGAACTGATACTGGCTATGGAAAAGCGCGTACCGGAAAGGTGCTCCGAAAAATAAAATAAAAATATGACAAATCTTAGAAAAATGCGTAGGTCTAGAATCCGAAGTTTGGGATCAAGATCTTTTACTTTGCGATTAAGGCTAATACTGCGCGGTTAGTGGCCATGTGCCTATAAATAGGCACACTAAGGCACACAACCCTAGGCAGCCACTATTTCTTACGTGAGGAGGCTGTGTTTTCTGAGTGCTTGGCACTGTTCATGGTTTCCTTCACCATTTGTGAGCCTTGTAACCTTTCTCCTCCAATCTTCTTCACCATTCCTTCTCCTAAACAACTAGAGTGTGTTTTGTGAGAGTGGAGTGCAACCTTTTCTGAGTTGAGGTGCTGGGTGAGGGGTGTTAGTGGGCTGTGGTGTTGTCTCCATGGTTATGAACCATTGTTCATGCCATTAGAGGTTTCAAGAAGCCTCCTTTGGTGCCAAGAACCAACCTTTGGTGTGGCATTTTCGTGTCCTTGGGTGTGCTGGACTTGTGTACAGTATTGAGAGCTCCATAGACACCTTGAACTACTGACTAAGTTTGGGGTAAGTCACCTTAACTTGATCATGTGTTTTTATGGCTTAAAGGTGGTATCTTGGTATGTTAATGGGTTTAACATGTAACCAACACATAAGTGAACCTAAAATGGATTAAAGATGCATGCTTTAACGTGTACATGTGTTAAAAGTTGGATCTTTGGGATGGATACTCACGAAATGCAGAAACTGCATTCTGTCGTGAGATATCCGGATATTCGTCGAACAGATATCCGGATATCAGTATCCGGATATGGTATCCGGATATTGATATCCGGATATGGGATCTGGGTATCCGGATATGACATATCCGGATATGTCCAGTGTGATATCCGGATATGGCATATCCGGATATGTTCTTTATGATATCCGGATATCCTGGGTTCTGCGCAGACAGTAGCTTTACTGTATGAACAGTAAGCTATGGGGTGTGTGTGGACCCTAGTTTAAGGAAGTTGAACTTCTGTAATAAATGAACTAGGTCAGAATCACATGATTAAGGGCTTATGGCTTTGTTGGAAGCCTTAAGACGTAAAACGTAAAGGAAAGGTGTAGTCTTTAAGTTGTATGCTTGTTGTACATTAATATTGATGTATTATTGGTCCATATCAGATTGTGATACTGCTGTTTGTGGACTTGTGAGTGGTTGGACTCTTGGCTTGGATAGCTAGCTTGCAAGGTAAGCTTTCGTGTCCTCGGTTTAGCCATTTTGATGTTCCACCATGTCCCATGGGGATGGGTTTATGCATGCTGTGTTACATGCTTTGATTATTTTGGAAATGCTGTTGAGCTGTTTATATGTAATGAGCATTATGATATGCATGTGGTGTCCACCTAGACGGCAATCCTGAGTATGTAGTACATACAAGATGGAGAAGCATGTGGGTGAGGTGCAGGTAGTATCCATGTACTCATGTAGGCATAGACGTATTCCTACATTTCTCTGGCCAGTAGATTTGAAAGCACACATGACATGATTAATTGCTGCATCGCATAGTTTTGGAACTTATATTGTAAATACTGTTTTTGAACTTATATTACACATGTAAGTGACCTTGGGGTGGAGACTCCTTGAGGACCCCTTGTCTTACTGAGATTTCTTGTTAGAGATCTCACCCCACGTTTGGGGACGCTTATTTCAGGATCAGGTAATGTTGAGGGCTCAGGTGGCAGGAGGCCAGAGCTGAGTTGATGAGTTGATATGATGATGTGCTGGATTTACTGTTATGTTTCCCGCTTTGATTATTCTATTTATGCTGAGACTATTTGTTGGGCATTGTTGCCTTATTTGGTGAGCATGGGGTTTGTCCATGCCACATGATTGTGTTATTGTCCTTTTACTTTAATGTTGTAATTAATGTATCAGGATTTTGACCCAGGCTGCATGTGTAGTCCTGCGGTTCTAGATACACACATTATATTTATGTACGAGGTATTCAGTTAGTTGTCTTGCAATTTACATACAGGCAGTATTTTTATGAAAATGATTAAGTAATCAAGTTGGTTAAGTTAATGACGTCATAATTGAATTAAAGAAAAAGTTATTCCGCATTTTAATTAAGCGTGGCTTAATACGATAGTGTGTTAACAGACCGGGTTAACACGGGCTGTTACAGTAAGGCAAGTCGATAGGCAACAGGCCCTACTCTACCAAGGATCTGGTATGGCCCAATAAATCGCGGGCTCAACTTCCTTACTCCGAGTGCTCGTCCAACACCGGTGACAGGTGAAAGTCTCACAAACACGTGCTCACCCTCACTGAACTCCAGTGGACGATGCTTGACATCGTAGTAGCTCTTCTGACGATCTTGCGCCTGCTTCAACTTTTCCCTGATCATCTGGATCTGCTGGGTATTATCTTGGAAAAAGTCCAAGCCAAATAGCTCTTTGTCTCCAACTTCGGACCAGCAAGTAGGAGTCCGACACCTCCTACCATACAGCGCCTCGTAGGGTGCCATGCCCAGACTAGCATGAAAATTGTTGTTGTATTAAAATTCCACCAACGAAAGGTACCTATCCCATGCTGAACCCTGCTCCAACGTGCAAGCCCTTAACATGTCCTCCAATGTCTGGATGGTCCGCTCAGTCTGTCCGTCAGTCTGAGGGTGATAGGCGGTACTTAATCTCAACTGTGTACCAAAAGCTCCCTGCAGCGCCTCCTAGAACTGAGATGTGAACTTCGAGTCCCTTTCACTGATGATGCTCTCGGGAACCCCGTGAAGCCTCACAATCTCGCGGACATATAGCTTGGCCAACTGCTCTGTAGTGAAGCTCACCTTCACCGGAAGAAAATGGGCAGACTTGGTCAATTTGTGCACAATGACCCAGATAGAGTCACAACCAGCCTGATTCGTAGGCAATCCCACCACGAAGTCCATGGAAATACTCTCCCACTTCCACTATGGAATCTCAAGAGGTTGAAGCTTACTAGACGGTTTTTTGTGCTCAATCTTCTCCTTCTGACATATCAAACATTTAGACACGTAGACCGCTATGTCTTTCTTCATGCCCGACCACCAAAAATTTCTTTTTAAGTCCTGGTACATTTTTGTAGCACTAGGGTGGATAGTAAACTAGCCCTTATGAGCCTCTACCATAACCTCCTCAGTCAATGGCCCTCGAGGGATTACAACCCTCTTCTGGAACAGCAGCAATCCATCCTCATTCCAAGACACACCGTCTTGGTTCTTCACATAATCTAGGCACTCTCTTTGCACTTGCGCCTCTTTAATCTTTTCCATCAGCTCATTAATCACTTTTGCTGTTTCTATCTCAAGCAGTGCGCCCCCAAATAAGGAGTTCACTCTCAAATCTCTGAACTTTTCGATTACATCATAGTCGCTCATCATCAAGCTGGATAAGCTCACGGATTTCTGGCTCAAAGCATCGGCTACCACATTGGCCTTGCCAAGATGGTACCTCAACTCAAACTCATAGTCCTTCAAGAACTCCATCCATCGCCGTTGTCTTATGTTCAACTCATTCTGGTCAAACAGATATTTCAGACTCTTGTGGTCACTGAATACAGCAAACTTCATGCCATACAGATAATGCCTCCAAATCTTGAAAGCAAATACAATAGTTGCCGACTCCAAGTCGTGAGTCGGGTAGTTCTCCTCATGAGGTTTCAACTGTCTTGAAGCATAAGCAACCGATTTCCCTTTCTGCATTAGCACACAGCCTAGCCCCTTACCAGAGGCGTCACAATAAAGCTCAAACTGCTCCGCAGGATCAGGAAGAACTAACACAGGAGCAGTAGTCAGTCTCTTCTTCAACTCCTGGAAGCACTCCTCACACTCATGTGTCCACACGAATGGAGTCTCCTTTCGGGTAAGGCGAGTCATCGGTAGCACCATCTTGGAGAATCCCTCAATGAACCTCCAGTAGTACCCTGCCAAACCTAAGAAGCTTCTTACTTCTGTAACTGTCTTGGGCCTCTCCCAATCCATCACGGCCTCAATCTTGTTAGGATCAACTGCAACTCCATGAGCGGAAATCACATAACCCAGAAATTTCACCGACTTGAGCCAAAACTCACATTTTGACGGCTTTGCATATAGCTTTTTCTCTTTCAACACTTGCAACACAATCTTCAAGTGCTCAATATGCTCACTAAGATTTTTCATATTTTTATTTTATTTTTCGGAGCACCTTTCCGGTACGCGTTTTTCCATAGCCATTATCAGTTCTGCCATCATTTCTCATTATTTTGACTTGAAACTTGTTTTACATTTCCTACATATTATTCTAGTAATTATCATGCACTTAATATAATTTTCTGAGATACTTTTCCGGTACGCATTTATACCGGGTAGCAGAACCGGTATCTGCAATTTTCTTCCGAAAAGCGACTTTCAGCGTTCTTACTCACTTACTATAATTATTTAAGCCAAATGATAATTATTAAGGTCAATTATGGAATCATTTCCTAATTTATCACAATTAAATCATTAATTATCTTAATTAGTGGTGCAGGTTCTTACGGCCGTACCCCGAGAGCAAGGTGACTGGAGGAGGTTGAATGGGGATACCTTCGGGTTATACCCAAAAAAAAAAAATTCATATTCTAGCCAAAGAATAAGAAATTTTGAGAGTTTAACCACCAAACATGTGGATCAACTCACACGAGATTATTTTAACTAAATCAATGTAAGATATAATTTTATTCAAATAAAGTAGGTTGTGGTAGAAATCAAAACAAATGCTATGTTAAATGAAGAAAAGTTTATCAACTATGTTGAAAGTCGCTCTTTCGGATTAAAAAAAGCACGATTTTTACCATCAAATATGTGGATTAATTGAAATTAAATTGCTATAGTTTAATTAGTCGTCTCGAGTTCAAATTCTGGTATATAGTATTTAAAACTTGATAAGAAAATTTTTATCATCCTTGAAATCTTACTTGGCTCAAATTAGAATAATCTATCTATGAACCAGTAGAAAAAAAAAACTCAATTCCTCTTTAGCTCTAAAATAGAGCAAGGTGTCCATTCTCCATCACAGTTAGGTCAATCGATACTTCTATGCTAGGTTGTACTGACATTGACACGAGACACAGGACACGATACGACACGATACTCTGATACGTTAATTTTAAAAAATATTAGATTTCAATACGTTAAGACATGTTTTGATATTAAATAATATTTTAATTTATGTAGTGTATATTATATTTAATATTTAATAATTTAACAAAAGATGAAGCTAAACTTATAATGCCCATAAATTTTGCAAAGAAACATAAGATATCCCAAATATTTATGTTAAATTCAATAAAATAATAATCGTAATTCAACGAATCTAATAATTGGAACTAAAGATGCAACATAACATAAAATTTGAACCACTTTTTGAGCTTCTGCAATGTGTTTAGAGTGTTGGAGAGTGTCAAAAAATGTCGCGCATAATACGTTAGGTTTTTGGAGTGTCTGTACATCATACCTTTTATGTAGTTAATGAAAACGTACATATCCTAAGGACAAAATTTAAGATTAAATAAAAGGAAAAAAAATTGTTAATGAAAAAAAAAAAGAGAGAAGAGAGAGGTTGTGTATTTAAACATAGATATCAAGGCGTAGGAGCTCAAAGCCATATATCCCTTCCACTCCCCCCAATATGACCTAACCAATATTATTGAAATTTAAGAGCCCATAGTCCCTAACCCCTGGGTCCGCCCGTGTTTGTAGGTTACCATTATATATAGTATATGTTTTAGTTAGATATTCTTATTATTTGCAGCACTTTATACGAATAAAAACTTGAATTTTTAGGCATTGTAGACTTTTTAAGTGAGAGATGAGAAAAAAAAAATTCGAAAAAGAAAGGTTCCCATGACGAAGGTGATTTAATACTTTATATATTTTATATGGATATTTTTAAATTTTAATTTATTAACATAAATCATACACGCATAATAATTTTAATTTATAACATATTTGTGAATCAAATTCTAACCCTAGCTACAATATGTCCTTCAACACTTAACATAATTGACCAGTTACCTAATTAAGCTACATGACAAGCATAATAATTTGAAATCAACTTCAGCACCCCACAACTCCCTTCGCCATCATGCACGCTCTCCCAAAATGAAAAAGAGAAGTCTGAGCAAGAAAAGTAGTAGGAAAAGATAAAGGCAAAGTGCGAGAAAGATGACAGAACCAAAATTATCCCACAATTTTTTATTTTTTAAAGAAAATCCATTATCACATATGTAGGCAAGCCCATCCATTTCGCATTCCATCCGCTACATACATTGCATTCGTACTTCGTAACCAATGCTTAACGTATGGTGCTACAAAAAGCCAAAACACCCATAACTCTTCAACTGCCACGTATATTCCTCACAAAATACGCCACAACTACCCATCTTTCCCTCACCAGTCACCATGACCCGGCATTCATAAATATAATATAAAAATCAGTTCGTATTAAATCCGACTACCGAGCACCGAAGAAATTCTTGTATGCAGTCTTATTCTTGTATAATTTTATATGCAGCCTTATCCTTGCATAATTGTAAAGAGATTATTTCTTGAATTCGAATCCATGATCTTTCAATCATGAAAGAATACCTTTCAATCATGGAAGAACACCTTTCAATCATGAAAGAACAGTTTTACTATTGTTCCGGTTCACCCCCTTATTCATAAATATAATATAAAAGGAGATGTTATACTTACTACCTACTTTTCTTACTATTTAACCGTTAGATTAACAGAAATCAACGGTTAAGATTTGATAGTAGTAAGAAAATTAGGTAATAAATATAATGTTTTCCTAATATAAATTTTAAAATTAGTTGGTCACATCGAAATTGTCACCCTTAAAAAAAAAAATTACATTCCACACCAAATAAGAAAAAAGTAATTAATCAAGCCTCTATTTTTGCTCTTTTACACAAGAGATAAGAAGATAGGAATGAAATAGCAGGCAAAAAGGAATAAAAATGGAATTTGAAATATATACATCCTTATGAAATATGAACCACAAGTTATTATCAACGGAATTGACTACAAAATTGAATAAGAAACTAAATCTACCCCGAAATTGATGTTGACCTATAAACTATCTAGTTTTCGGAGATAGATGGGAGTTAGCACTTAACATATAGTCTAATAATTATTATATCATTTTCAACGGTTCAGATCTCTTATCAAGTTGGGTGCACCAGCACAGGATCTTCAACCATGGTCAATTACTTTGCTCATTAATTCGATGCTCCTTCAATGGCCTTAAGACGCTCATAGAGGTTGATTCATCACTAGCAAAGAACATCTGAGATGAAGAACACACGGTCTCATCCAGCATCTGTCATATAAAAAAAAAATAAAAATTGCTCATACCGTCAAATCTTTATCTCTGAATAATTATAAAATAAAAAAAAAACCAAAAAAAATTAAAAGAAAAAAAAAAAAATTAAAAAAAAGTGAAGATATTAAAAAAGTTGTGTTACTACCAATCCACTACGTTAGATCCATTATCTTATCCGACGGTTATATTTATTTCTCTCTGGTCAAAAACTTTTTAATATTCTCTCTAAAAACATTAAATAGTAAAATCATAACCATACAGGAAAATAAATATAAAATATTAAATTTGGTACCATACAATATCCCCTAATAAACAACCGCATAAGAAAACGAAAATCCATATAGAATAAAAAAAAAAAAAACTTACATTTGAATCGACAGAAAAAGAGGCAGAAGCAGAGGACATTGGCACAACCTGGTTCTCTCCGTCATCTCCTTCTTCAACATCATCATCATCACTATCATAATCATTCTCGTCCTCATCATCATCAACATGATCAGAACTATATTCCCCATTATCATCCACGTAATCACAAAGATGGTGATTATTATCCGCCACGTGGCTGAATCTGGCGCGTCGATCAGCCACGCAGCGATGACAGAAGGAAACAGTGGGTGTAAGCTTTGGGCCTGAAGCCTTCCACGGAGTGTGAGAATAGCAGAGGCTGCATAAGAGAATTCTCGAGTGTCTGGCTACTAAGAAATTCGCACTGTGAACTTTCTCGTCGCAGTCCCAGCATAGGTTAGCCTGGTCCGAATCACAGTGCATCATGGCCCTATTCTCACACAGCGCACAGCACTCCTCCATTTTTCTTGTTTCTGATTCTGTTGTTGTTTCGCTCAGAGCACTAACATAAATAGATAGGAGCAACAACCTAACAACACAGTTTGCAACTTGTATCACAGGATTTCGTGATTTAGGTTGTTATCGTCATTTTATACGAAATGGTAGAAAAATAATATCTTTGTCGGATTTCTCGGGATATTTATTTTTTTCTCCTCTCTCTATGCCATGAAAGACTCGGAGCCGTTTTGCTTACTTGGACGTTTGCTATTGTATTGTGTATGAGTTCTGTGGGGTTTGTCACAGGCGATTACTTTTCTAGCGAAATGAAAATGAAGCGCGAATGCCACGTATAGTTTCATTTGCGGGTGGAATTTGAAGATAAGAATAAGTTGAAGAACTCTTGAAATAGAAAAACAAAATAAATAAAAAGTGCACTCTGCTCCTAACATTATTGTTCATCATTTTTTCGGCCTTTTGGATGTGTAATGTTATTGAAGAAATTTACTTCTTAACTTAAAAAATTTGACATTTCATCTAAATTATTAAATGTTATCAATTATAATTTATCAATAATTAATTGAGTGGAGATATTCTTACTAAATCACCACTTTTTCAATATTCTCTCTCTTTGACCCAATGGTAATTGTAGAGGTAGTGAGTTGGTAGTGGATATTTTGTGTAGTTAGAATATCTCTCCTCTAATTAATTAATTGGTTTAATTGAATAAATAAAAATCAACCTTTCAATATCAAATTATCCTGTCCAGTAATTTCTAATATATTTCAATAATTATTTGAATATACTCAATTTAAGTGCATTAAATTTAGGTGTTTGCATTCATCATGCAGTGATATTTCTTTCCTATATATTTTGTGAGGCTCGCATTTTTGAAGTAAAATGAATATCTATAACATTACAGAATCACTTTTCCTACACTATAGTCTTATAGTACCCTTAATTTTATATAAATATTTGTCTGCCTATCTGTTATCTGATCTTTTCTCTCTCCGTTTTGTAGGTGATCTGCCTATTTGGGCGTTGCCAACGTGGCCTTGTTGGGACCCGATCCACGTGATATTTGCCGATCTGGGAGCTGCTTATGTATCCAGAGAAAATTTTCAGTGGTACAGATCACTAAAAATTAGGTGGTATTTTTTTCAAAATAAAAAAAAAATTGTTCGATTTGAATTTCTTTATTTTTTTTCATAATTACTCCCATTTTTTATTTTTGGAAGAGAACATCAAAAATGTTCTCGGACCTAACCCACGTGAGAATCACCTGGGCTTCTCTAAAGATAATATTGTATTTGTGAAAATAGATTTCGAGAAATGCTCCATGTAATTCAAGTGGTCCATTTTTTGTAATGATTGGTGGCATGTCAAGTTTTTGTAATGTTTAGTAAATTCTACCTATACACATATCACGTTATTTTTATGATTTATTATCAAAGTATAATTAATGGATTTATCCTCTATCATTTAATATGATCAGAAAAATTTTCCTACACTCACAACATTTTGTGGGACCCGCAGCAAAAAAAAAAAAACTCCGGCACGCAAAACGAATTTTTATAACATTATATAATTATTTTTCCTACAATATAACTCTTATAAAACCCATAATTAATTTATATACATATATTTTTTTACATATACATATTTTAATTCTGTCATACAAATATATCTATGAAATAAATGTAAGTGTAAGTATTGGTTGGTTTTTTAGATGAAACATTCTTTCTATGGAATCTTCCTTGTTAGCTTACCACTGAAGATTAATATTACACATGGATATTTCGTCAGAAAAAAAGGAAAGATTTCACGTGGATACACGGGGGTCTGAACTGCGGAAATATTTTCTATGCTCCAGGATCATCCAATGATTTGGTGCTCTCTCTCACAACACTAATTTTTCCTTTCCCATTTTACCCCTGTTATTTTTCTTCTTTTCCAATTTTACCCTCCTATTTACACTAAGGGACCACATAAAAAATGATGGTCCCGTCCCACAATAAATTCTCTCCTGAAATGCGTGGCTAGCAAATCTGTTATGCGTAGTCGTGAATAACCACGAATAGGTATTAGGTACTAAATGATATGGGTTTTATATTCTACATTGAGAATTGAAATCTCATGTTGCAGAGACAAAAAACATGTGAGATTTATGTGTTAAAAAAAATTAGATGTAAGATTCATATAAGTACAAAAATTAAAGGGAGTGTAGAAAAATTTGAATTCTCATGTTAAATGAGAAATATAAAACCCAAATGATATAGGGTAAATTGTGTGTCATTTTAAAGGATGTAAAGTTGTGTCATTTTAAGAGAGAAAAAGAGATAAATGAATGAGGAGAGAGAGTTGACAAAAAATAAAGGTGTGGGTTCCCGTGGTGGAGCCGGATTACAATCGGAGCCCGGGCCAAAAAATTGTATGTGTATTTATTATTTTTATTTTTGTTAATTCATATTATAATATTTAAATAATATTAAATACTAAACACCTGAGCAGAGAGCATAAACAAGAGTTATAATTTTATTAAATTTATCTTAATTTTTTATATAAGTAGAAATGGAACACATAACTTAATACAACTTATCCAAATCTCTCATCAAATATATTTTAATTTTTTGATTTGGCCAAATTACAAATTTTAGCCTGAGGCAAATTATAATTTTAGACTGGACTAAATTATAATTAATTATATAATTATACATGATAAATACAATTTGTTAAAATTTAGCTCGAGCCGAGGCAACCCCAGCCACTATGTGGCTCCGCCACTTTGGGTCCCACTTTTTTGGAAGAGTGAAAGGATATAAATTATGTCATTTAGTTTCCCAACAATATAATGGAACTGTGAAAAAAAAAACTATAAGGAAAGTTATAAGTTATAACCACTAGAAAGAGAAAGAAAGAAGACATGAGTGGATGGAGGCAGAGGATGAGAGGTTCTTTGAATAGAGACTAAAGGAAAGGACAGTGTAGATAAAGTTGTTATGGTTTAAGGAGTTGAGAGAGTGACACGACCAGTGTGACATCTAAGAACTCCACGCGTAAACGCCTTGGTTTCCTAGGGAAGAAATCAAACAAGTTTTGTGGTTAATATGAATTTGTCCAATTCTTGGCAATACTTCTAAATGGGTCAACTTGATAAAGTCAATGAGGGGCGACCAGATAATGAGCCGAGTAATTAAGAGGGTCCAGTTAATAAGGAACACCTCTAGCTCCAATTGTGTCCCATTGGATAGTAGTTGTTCAAACTGTGCACTGGAAAAGTTAGATTTTTAGTTGAGTTTAATCTTATTAATTATTTTTATTTAAAAATTTAGTAAAGAGAAATTTGACATTCTCGTGATTCTGTCCGATTTGAACTTGGCTGATCGAACAAATGATAAATGGTGGAGGAATAAAAAAAATCTCAAAAATTGTTTAATTAAAAATTAGATTTCGAAAATTTTAAGAAGATTGCCTAAGTTTTTGAAAAAAAAAAAAAAAAAACTAAACCTTAAAGTAAAACTATTTTGTCTCTTTAAAGAACATGCATCCAAACACATTTTGAATGTTATCATCAGAGTTATCTCCAAAAAAAAAATAAAAAATTTTATCATCAGAGTTTAAAATTGTCAATGAATAAATGATTATGACGGCACAGTTTATTTATTTATTGATTTTTTTTTTTCATTTAAGTGACGTGTAGCTTGAACTTGGCATTTCAATCTAAATTTAATCCAGTCCACCTATATTTCGCCAAATAGTGTTGTATTTCGGAGTCTAGCACTTAATTTTCAGTCAAATAGCCCGGCTTTCACCCGCCCGATCAGCGGAAGTATTGATGAACAAAACAATAAAATGAAAAACAAATATAGACAGCAAGAATATAGAACACCAAAAACTTTTATCATGAAAACTCTCTATGACATTAAAAGTAAATATTACGTGACCAAGTCCAAAAAACTTCCATAATAAATAATGGGATTATACAAAGATTTACTTTGATTCAATAACTAGAGAACTTTTCCTTCTAAAATGATGGATCTAGTCGGTGGCGAAGCCAAATCAAAATTTTAGGCGGTGCTAAATTTTTTTGACATATTAATCAGGAAAACTTTTTACTATGAATTCTGACATAGTTATCTAAATTATGTATTAAATAATGTTACATAACATTGAAAATTCAAATGAACAATTATCAATAATTATATATCAAAGCAAACATATAAAGAGGTACTAACCTTTCCGATAAATATTATATTGAACATCAAAATCTGAAACATCTATTTCAGGAAGCTTGGAAAAATTAACCTTACTTTGAAGTATTCTGATTGAAAACATAAATATAATTGTATTTATTTAGGTAGTGCAAAATTATAAATTTAATCTTAGTTTAATTATATATTTATATATAACAAGTGAAAGTTTTAAAAACCAAACAAGTGCCTTGGCACCCGCTGGTATAAGGGCGACTACGCCATTGGATCTAGTACCTCACACAAATGTTTCTCTATGTGAAGAGTTAAAGATCTTATCCTATGGGGCCATTTGGTATAAGGATTTTTTTAGGATTTCTCGAAAATTGAATATTTCTAAATTTTTTATTTCTGGATATTATCGTAAATTGAATACTTTCATCATATTTATGAAAAATCGTGATTCCTGGATAAATAAAAATTTCTCCTCTATCAAAACCCGGTAAGTTTTTCTTTTTTCATCAACAATTGTGCTAGATTTCTTCTTTAGAGGATTTTCGTCTCTAGTTTGCGTTTTCTTTTGCGTGTTTAAGTAACCATCTAAACATATGTTATAAATGAGAGATTAGAATACGCATGAAATGGGTAGGGTCCATCATGAGCCAATGTTCACCACCCAATTCATGATATGAATTGAAATTGAGTTTTATAAGAGTTATGGTGTATGAAAGTGATTCTGTTATGTTATAGAGATTAGTTTTGTGTGCCGGAGTTTTTTGTTTTTTTGCTGCGGGCCCCACAAAATGTTGTGAGTGTAGGAAAGTTTTCGTGTTCATGTTAAATGATAGATGATAAACCCATTAAAATTTAACATTTTCTTGATTAACAACTAAGAAATAAAAAAGTTGCCTCGTAGAAAATCGAATGTCAAAAGTGGACGGTTAAAGGGGTTGATCCGATTGTCCCAGCTTCGTGATGCATGATCATATCTTAAGAAGCCAATAAGTTGGATAAGCACATGTCTTTTCCTTAGTTCTTGATTGTCTAGCAAGAAGTTGGATAACCAATAGGCGAAGGCATTTGCCTCTCTATAAGAGTGGATAAAACTTACTTGCCAGTATTGGCGAATTCATGTCTGTATGCGAACTACCAGGTTCGATTCATGAGCTCATCACCAAACTTGGTGAGCATAGCTACTGCGTTCTTTGAGTGGCTCTCAACTAGGGGTGTTCATGGTCTGGATTGAATTGATTTTGAAAACAAAAATAATCCGATCCAATTCGTTCGGTTTAATCGTATAATCATCCTTTCGGTTTTGATTTTTTTTCAAATTCAATCCGATCTAATCCAATTTTTTTCCGGTTTGAATTGGATCGGTTTTTGGTTTTTTGAAAATCGTAAAATTTATTTCATGATTATTGTATAAATAACATCTTTTATATATATTGGCCTTGTAAAAAAATTGAAATACAAACACATTAGTAAATTATAATATAATTTTTTTTTTTTACAATGAGATATAAAGCTCTACAAAGATAAAATTTTGTTGATGAGATGTAATTAGATTTTTTCTTGGACTTAGTTGATGGGTTAATGAGTATTGGGTTTAGAAAATTTTAGGCTATGATTAGGGAAAGACCCAAATAGGTAGAGAGAAATTAATATATTGGATCGGTTTGGATTAGATCGGTTTTCATCAACTCATCCAAAAACTGACCAAATCCAATTAAAATTTGCAGGTTTTTTTTCGGTTTTTCAGTTTTCAATTTTTCGGTTCGATTACGTGGTTTGAATCGGTTTGGATCGATTCATGAATACCTCTAATCTCGCCTAGTATTTTCCTCTATCCCCCATTCTATGCCAGTTCAAGTGTCCCCCATAATTCAACTTCTAGAGCACAACAGTTGCCAATTCTATACGAAAACCCTGTCAAACAAACACCATTGTGATCGCTAATCACCCCTCCACAGGCAGCAGGACCCGGTTCCGTCTCGAAGCTCCATCAATATTGCGAGTTTTATCCACCCCGGATCAGGAGGGTGCCAATTAATCATCTGTTCATCAATTTCTCGACTCAGCCCAGTGACTCCAGAGCTAGCATACGCCCCATGGACTTCCCCAATCAACTTGTTTGCTTAGTCTATTTTCTGACTTTCGCATGGATCAAGTTGTTCCCCTAGCTCCAGGCTTGCCAGCACAAGACCATAAACCACGTGCACCAATCACCAATGTATACCATCTTCGTGGCCTGTTCTTCACAAAATGTGGTTTACCCAATCTTTAAGTCCTCCCTGAAGAAAGGAGTTTTTTTTCTTCTCATTTTGCATTACTCGATCTCAGCTTCCTCTAATAGAAGGGCAGTCCCTAATAGGAGGCAACATATGATTTCACACATGATTTTCTCGGATAGCCTGTTGACATATATAGTCCTATATTGGTTATATGTGCAACTAATGTGGAGTTTATAAGGCCTTGGACACTCCCATAGCTAGCTTTTGGGGTGGTGTATCCCAAGGTTCTTTACATGATATCATAGCCTCGCCGTCCCCCACTTTTTCTTTACAGCTATAATCCGATTCAAGTCCCAATCCCCCTGTTCGGTCACATATTCAAAGATCTTATTATTCTTCTCTTTATCTGGCACTGGGACGTGACTTATCAGAGCAAGGCTAGTTGAGTGGTGCAACCAATTATCATTCCAGAAGCTTATGCTTCTACCATTGCCCACCTCCCAAACTAGCTTTGATTCCACAGTTTTCCACACTATACATAACTGATTCCACAACATAGAGTATGCAGCTTTAGCTGTAAACAGATCCGTTCTTGAGGGATGGAAGCAATATTTCACTCGCAGCACCTGCATCCAGAGCGTTGATGGTGTTGAGTAGAACCTCCAAGCCATTTCTTGTCATTTAGCTTTTTTATCATGCAAGAAAAAAATATATACTTTTATATTAATTTAATAATTCACTACTTAATATTAACTGATATTAACAAAAATTAATTCTCATCGATTCAACTACGGTTCACCAATAATAAAATTAAAATGTAAATTATTGTTTTTCCATCATCTAATGGTTAGTCCAACAAAAACATGGATAGTAACTAATAAGTTTTACCCCTCAAAAGTAAGGCACCTAAAAGAGTCATTTAATATTGCTCTATCTCTTGGATGTTCGACAATAAGTCAACTCGTTAAAGACTAATGAGTCTATTTCATTAATGATGATATAAATCACCAAATTTCATTTAACTTGTAAAATTTAGTTTTAAGAGAGGTTTAATATTAGTTCAAATATAAGTCAGAAGGAAAAAAAAAAAAGTAAACATTGCTTTTGATCATAACCATTTTTATCTTGTTGGGCTCACTATGTGATCTTCCTTTACACAAAAGATTAGATGCAGCTTATAACATCTCGTATGCAATCGGTGCATTAACATACCTATAATAATAAGCGCAACATGTTTAAATAATTAAACGCGGAAGCTCTTTTCATAAATCACTAGACCTAGTATAAAAACATGATTAACTTTTTATATCCAATTTGCTCAAAATACATAATCAATGCTTACTTTTTCAAGTTAACTAATTTCAATCACAAAAGTCCAATTGCATGCATTCTTTGAATCATAAATCATCATTCACATCCTAGAATAGGCCTATTGCCCTTTCATCATATTACATGCTTCAATGTTACATCAATTCTCCATATTACAATTTACAACTTCTCAATGGACATATTACAATTTTCCTTCAAGTATACATAATAATGCTCCAAAATAAAACATGATAATCAAAGACTAAACTTAGACAAAATACATCATGAACAAAATGATAACAATAATCCTAATCATATGCATTGTTCATGACCTAAGTCTAGCCTAGGCCCAATGGCCACCAAATTGCAAGATAAATAGAGATTCTCCAGCTCAGCCTACAGGCTTCTTGCCCGCCGCCCCAATACTACTGTTACCTCCTGAAATAAAGTCCCCAAAGCGGGGTGAGATATACTAATATATCTCAGTAACCCAGAGGTTCTGGAGAAAACTTCGCCCAATGACTCACTTCGATGCATATAAATAATACAACATAACATTTGAAAACGGGATAAAGCAAGAGATTTAGTAAAGTAAGGAAGGATAGGGAAACAAAATACGACGAAGCTGGAATGGTCAATGCCAAAACCACACAACGTCCAGCCTATTGGCCTCGGCATATAGCCTACGGGTTTCAAACCAAGGTGTGTTCCCAGAACATCAACCAAGGCACCCTCTATCCATAATCACCCGAGACTTCCTAGTGTGCTCCTATCCGGATAACACACCACGACCCCAGGTCAACTGAAACTCCCTCACAGAGACCTATCCAGTGGAAGTCCGTAACGCCCGAAGGCAAACGTCTACTGGCTAGAGACACGGTACATCCTATGTACCACAACACATACAATATGCATGAACATGTTATTCTATATTATTTACATACATTTCATGCCATTACCCTCAACGGGTATGGTGGAACACACACAGGGATCAAACCCCAGTACCAAGGGATTACCTTACTAATCTCCTTCTCATAGCTCCAATGCAATACTTCCCCGAGCTAGGTACAGACAGAAATGCCTACACATAGGACATTCCCAATTTAATTTCCATTCACCAATTACATGCCAATTATCAAGTATAAGTGCATGATTCAAAATACTTACCACAAGCCCTTTTGGTTCGGGACCAAGGGCAATCCACTGAGCTCACGGTTTAGGGTTCAAATTCGCGGGAGGCAACCTACAATGACCATATACGGATCATCAATATGCGGTGAATCTATCAAAATCCAAAAACATCAAAATCCTCCCCTACACAATGGTAGGTTCGACCATTTAAGTGTTAAATTCCAAAATATTTTTTTACATTTTTTTTTTCCTTAGCACCCTTAGGCTATTACAACTTCATTTTAGGTGTTACTTTTCATTTTACCCCATCCTAGCATCATTTTGCCATTTATTTCACTCTAGGTACAATTTCCATTTCCACATAATCCTACCATTTTTCCTTTGATTTTCAAAGCATCCAATCGTCACACAATCATTCTAATTACCATTTAACAACGCAACATATCAATCATACAATTTCACAACATTAAATCCCCATTTTTCCTCTCATGGCCGAAATCTCCCTAGCCACCCTCCAAGGGTTATTCCATTTAATTCAACTACTCCACACATCCTACAATCCTATTATTAACTCATACACATATTCCACAATTCAATTACACAATCCTACAACACATCCAATTCACAATGTCATGGAATCATGATCAAATTTCACTAAGTTATCATCGATTTTTCCCAATAACTTTTATTGCATTTATCACTCTAAAACATCATTCTAAGTCACTTTCATCTAATACACAATCTCATTTTGAGCTCTCTAACTCCACAAATCAAGCATGCAAACCCTAGGTTTCATGAAATTAAATTCAACAAATCAACCAACGAAATGTGTTGAAACTTACCCACAATCAAGTCACAAGACTCCTCCAATTGATCCCCAAGCAATGGATTGAGCAAACAACCCCAAAATCCCCAATAATCTCCTCAAATTCGCGGCTGAATTTTCCTTATTCCTCCCAATCTAGTGATTTTCACAGCTAATGGATGGTATGGTTGAGTCCGGATCGTCATTTACTTGAAGATTGGTGTGAAACTTTTTGGATTTTGGTGGTTGGACGATGGAGTTTCAAGGTTGACAAATCCCCCCCTTTTAAGATGAAACATGCGGCCCTTGGAGAGAGAAAGAGAAAGGAAAGTGATGATGAATAGTGACACACATGTGGGCTTAAGTTGCTTAAGTGAGGTAGGCTCCACCGCGACCTCACACGATTTCAAAATAATTCAAAACTCTTTCCAATTCTACGGCGACCTAGGTTAGAAGGCTTGCTAGCCCAAACCTCCATGGGAGTTTGTAAGCCTGTGACATAAGAGGGGGCCCTGGTAATAACATTATAAGCTATTGAAACAACCTCTCCCAGGTAAAGAAAGAATGGCAAAAACAACATCACAAGATGGGGGTGAATTGTGTTTAACTTATTTTGCAAGAAATAAAGAAAATCACACCCCTTTTTCAAGAAAATAAACCAAAACGAGATAGAACAAAAATTAAAACTTTCCCAACCTAAAAAAATAGAATTAACACAATCCAAATAACATCACAATAAGAGATATTACAGCGAAAATAAAATAGTAATGGGAAAGAAGAGAAAAACTCCAAGATCTATCCCGGTTCACTCCCAAACCACTAGAGAGCTACATCCATACAAAGGTCAACGTTCCACTATGCTCAGAGCTTCCAATCGGTGCCTAAAAAAATCAATTTACAACTGGAATTTGTCAAGATCTATGATTAACCTTGATCATACTCAACCTATAACCCAAGAGTATCACTCCAATAATGCCAAATGAAATTACAACAGTCCAATCAATCAAAACAGGTGTAGGATTACTCCATTACATTCACAATTACAAAATAAAATTACAAGAAAAGATTAAGATATGAGAGATATTGAGCTTTTTCTCAAGAATATGAAAAACAAATCCAAATGAGAGTTTTAATCTTTGATTTTTAGTGATTTTTTTTTTCTATTATTCTCTGATTAGAAACCTTTATTATAAGTTTATATATGTTTCCAATCGAGTTACTAGCCACTGGACATCAGTTTTGGTTATTAACTTTGTGTTTAAGTCACTTTTTACAGAAAGTAATCTATTACTCCACGATTTATAATTAATTACTTCTTCCTGGCAACTAAGTAATCGATTACTATATGATAGGTAATCGATTACTTCTTTATAGATACTAGGTAATTGATTACTTTACGCCATAATCGATCACTATAGCAGAAATGCATGTTGTCTTTTGTTATTTTTCAATTCCTATCACTTCTAGATGATTTTTAATGCCTTCTAACACACGTATATATGTTTCTAACATCAATTTAAAAACTTTCCATGTGTGTGTGATCTTGAATAAGGTATCTATGTATGAATGTTCTTAAAAATACAAGTTTATGACTTATACATGCAATACTCAAGATAAAGCTCAATAAATTTATTCTCTAACTTCCTAAGAATTAAGATACTATATACAATTGTTTAAGCTTAAGTTTTTAGTTTTCTTCTTTGGTCTTCAAGTTTTGAGTCTTGTCATGTCTTTCTTCACTTGAAACTTTTGACTTTGAGGTTGACTTTGTTCTCTTGAGTAATACTTTCACTTTTGTATGTCGTCTTGGTCTTCTAACACCATTTAGGACTTGTTCCATTGTTCTCCAAGTTGTGCATCCATGTTGAGCTAGTTAGTGTTTTGTTATCATCAAAACTATAGTTCAACAATCTCCTTTCTTTTACATGATGATAAACGCTTCCTTCAGAAATGGGGTTATAGACATAAAAATACAGAATATACATGTGACACTCTCCCTCTTATTATATACTCCTCCTCAAGTTATGCCTCCCTTTCACCAAGTCATTTTATGCATATGTGCAAGTGATAAGGTGTTAGAGCTAAAACATTATATCAAAGCTAAAATTGATATTATGGGGACATATCTTAACTTCAATATACATTTCTCAATCTCAACATTATTCTCCCCCTTTTGCCAACATCAAAAAGTGCTTAGACATGAATATGATATGAAGCTCACAAAGTCAACTTTTAGTCAAACTAATATCATATTTTCCACAAATTAGCATCAAGATCATGAATATCAAACATAATTGACTCAAAAACAATGAAATTTCCAGAATTTCCAGTGTTTACAAAATTTCCATTATTTTTCAAAATGAATTAAACATGACCAAATTCAACTAATACTAACAAGTTATCATCAAAACTAACATACAGTATCAGAGCATTATCAAAGATAATCATTAATCTACATGAATTTGGAATCGAGAAAAAACTTAGTTAGTTTGCGTTGTATAATAAATTATAGTAATATACACTAATAATGATACCAATAGTTGAATTTGATTTAAGCAACTTATATCTTTTGTCAGTGATGCAATTGCAACTGACATTTAGAAATGACGGTGCTATGTTGTGATGCCAAGTAATACAATTGTTTAGAAGTTTTCCCGAAGTTCAATTTTCGTTGGCACTGGATAAGTAATTAGTGGGGACAACGCAAGTCCAAACTATATCTAGTTTTATGATTACTATTTTTTAATTTGAGTCGTTATTATTTTTCTGATTATGATCTAAATTATAATGTTCTTATACAATGATTTGATAATTGAAAAGGAAGAGTATTTGAAACTTAAAGGTTTTAAGGAATGAGATGGCAAAAAATGGAGTTAGGTAGTTTGATTTGCTCAATTATTTATTTATTGAGATTTGATAAATGGTCTGGAATGATATTATGAAATTTATAATATAACTATATTTTAAGAGTGGAGCATTTGAAAGACATTATATTAATATTTGAATGATTTAGTAAAATACATAATTTTGAATTTTTTAAGTTGCTTACGTAATATTTGAATCTGTTTTGATTGAATTGAGAAAACTTATGAGATTTGTGGTTGAATATTTGAGAAGCAATTCAACATCGGTGAATTTATTTATGAAATGTGACATGCTTATGATTAATTTTGGGAAATATATATATTATGTTCTATGATTTTGAATTAGTTTTTGGGTGTGACTCAATCAGAACATTGTATGCTAACAACAATAAATGTTAGTCGTGGTGTATCATGATTTGGTCGTGGCGTATTATGATTCTTTTCATAAAAATCGATGCTATTATTTGGTTAATGGCTTTAATCCATGGTAGAGATTTGAGTGCATTTTCTTGGGTTGTAACTAGGAGGTTAATCCCATATAATTAAGTTCCCTCCTTGATTTTTTTATTTCAATTTTTGTATATTTTTCCTTATATTACAAATTGTAATAAAAGAAGATCAAGAATATGCAAATACAAGGACATTCATCACTGTCTGGATGTGTTTGTGATCTTTCAGTGGCTGATTCGAGAAACCAATCACATCGAGTGAAAGAAGATAGAAACACGAGAAAAATGGTGGCCGCAACGGCCAGAAATGACGCTGAACGCGCCTCCACTTTTTGCTCGTGGGCCTCACTCATGCGCATGGATGACACATTTCTGGTGGTTCTGGCGGCATCATGTTTGTCTCTTCATGGTGGTCATTCGCCTAGAGTTTCATGCTGAGATGAGTTTAGGTGACAGCACAGTGGACGTTACGCCAGGGTTTCCAAAAACAGAGGTTAGGGTTTCTCGTTGAAGTTTGGTATTTTGGGCTTTTAGGCCTATGGTTAACTTAAATGGGCTTGAACTACATCCTTATGGACTAAAAAGAAGGACGAGTTGTTATGAAAAAAAAGGACAAGAAAGAATAAAGAAATTTTTGTCTTATTTGTAATTTTATTTTATTATTTTTCTTTAGGAAACCATATATTAAAGTGTAATTTATAATTGCTTTATTTTTTTGAATGAATGAATTATATGATGTGATAACATACCATATAGAATATGTGGTTACATATAGTTGCATAACGTGTTAATTACATGAGCATAGTAGTTATTATGTCATAAAGCGACTAGTATAATAGTTATTATGGAATTATTAACTTTGGATAATTAAAAGTCTAGACAAATAATCAATAAAATTTCCTAAGATAATTGTTTATTTTGTGAGTAATTTGTGAGTCCATTAATAAAATGGTTATGTGATGCCCTGACGTATAAGCATGATTGGCATAATTGAACCCGCACCGTTAATTTAGGAAATTAATTAAATAAATATGTGAATTAGGAAATAATTTCATAATTGACTATAATAATTATGAGAATGCATAAATAACTATAGTAAGTGTGATATAATACTGAAAGTCATTTTTTCTGACGAAAAGTGTGGATACCGGTTTTGCCTAACGGTATAAATGCGTACTGACGAAGTATACCAGAAAATTATAATAAGTGCATGAATATTCCTAGAATAATATATAGGACTAGTAAAACAAGTTTCAAGCCGAAATAATGAGAACTGGTGCTAGAACTGATACTAGCTATGTAAAAGCGCGTACCGGAAAGGTGCTGCGAAAAATAAAATAAAAATATGAAAAATCTTAGAAAAATGAGTAGGCTCAGAATCCTAAGTTTGGGATTAAAACGATAAGTGTAGCTATTAGTGCTAATACTGTGCGTTTAAGTTTAAACCGGCTATAAATATGACTTTTGGCCCAAAACCCTAGGCATTTTTATAACTCCAGCATAAATTGGAGGCTGATCAGCCCTCTCTCACTGTTCCATTGCCTTCCCTTCTCCATTCTTTGAGCCAAGAGGCCAGTTCCTTCTTGAAACCTTCACCTAAGCACTTGGTATGAGTGTGAGGTAGCTTTGGGGGTGAGTTGGTGACTTTTTTCCGAGTGTTTGGGCTGTTGTGAGTTGGGTCATAGTGTTGTGATTCTGAGTTTGGGTGGTGAGCCACTTTGTGTTGGCATTTTGAGCTTCAAGAAGATTTATTGGTAGCAAAGAACCAAACTTTGATGGTCAAATTCGTGAGCCTTTGAAGTCAATATCTTGGTGCTAGTTTGAGAGCCTCAAGGGCACTCATTTTTGGAGTTTTGGAACCTTAGAAGGTATACCATGATCAAACTTTGTCATTTTGAAGTATTAAGATTGATTAATCCATTAAAAAGTGAATCTTGAACCGTTTGAGCTAAAGGCTGGTAATTTAAGTCTAAAACATGTTAATGAACCTCTTTTTATGGAGTCATTGGACTCCAGATCGCTTTAGAACCCTTAAAAATGGAATTATGCAGAAGAATGCTCGAGTTTCTGCATTCTGTCTGATAAGTATTCAAATACTTTTCGTGGAGTATTAGAATACTTATCCCTTGGAAATTGAATACTCCTTGCTGGAGTATTGGGATACTTTTCTAGGAAGAAAAGTATTCGAATACCGTTGAAGAAGTATCGAATACATGATAGTATTCGAATACTTGGGTATTGGTATTCGGATACCTGGTGGTATTCGAATACTGGGGAAATTGTGTTTGGATACCTTATGGTATTCGAATACTTGAGTGAAAGTAATCGAATACTTTCTGGAGACTTGGAGTATTCGAATACTCATCGAGGAGTATTCGAATACCTCCTACAGAAACTACATGAAATGACTTAAAATGACATGAAAAGCTTTAATCACTTAATGTAACATCGAGCAATGGTTATTGATGATTAATTATTGTATAAACAGATTGTGATTTGTGGGCTTTGAGCTAGTGTGGACTCTTGGCTTGGATAGTTAGCTAGTGTGGACTATTCGTGTCCTCGGTCTAGCAATTGTTGGTTCCAACATGTCCCATGAGGGATGGTTTATATGTGTAAGAAACCACACCGTTAATTTAGGGAATTAATTAAATAAATAGGAGAATTCAAAAATAATTCCATAATTGACCCTAATAATTATAATGAGGCTTAAATAATTATAGTAAGTAGTTTTAAATACTGAAAGTCGCTTTTCGGACGAAAAGTGCAGATACTAGTTCTGTTCCTCGGTATAAATGCGTAATGATAAAGTATCCCGAAAAATTATAATAAGTGCATGAATATTCCTAGAATAGCATATAGGACTAGTAAAACAAGTTTCAAGCCGAAATAATGAGAACTGGTGCCAGAACTGATACTGCCTTTGGAAAAGTGCGTACCGGAAAGGTGATGTGAAAAAAAAAAAAATTGAAAAATCTTAGAACAATGAGTAGGTTCATATTCCAAAGTTTGGGATTAAAATGCTAAGCGTAGCTATTAGTGCTAATAATGTGTGTTTAAAACTAATTGGGCTATAAATACCTAACATGGCCCAAAACCATAGGCCATACCAGCTGCTACGTGACACTCTTGGAGGGACTGATCAGTTGGCACTGTTCCATTGCCTTCTCTTCTTCATTTTGTGAGCATTGAGTCCATTTCCTTCACTAAACCTTCATCAAATCTCCTTGTGTGAGTGTGCCTTGGACTTGTGAGTGTGTGAGGTGCTTCCTTTTCTGAGTTTGACCTCTGTGTTGGAAGTGAGAGGGCTAAGTTCATTTGTGCACTTGGTAGTCAGTACTTTGGGAGCTGCATAGTGAGCTCCAAGAGCCTCCCTTGTTCTATTTTAAAAGCCTTGGGTAAGTTGTTCAACTCTTGATCATGAGTTAGTGGTTAAAAATGGAACCTTGATGCATGTAACAAGCTAAGTTAATAACTTGAGGTTGGGTAAGGTTAAACACACCTAGAAATGCATGTATAAGCTTCTGGAATAGTGAAAAGAACCACCTTTGGATTGATGTCTCGCGAAATGCAAAAACTGTATTCTATTGCGAAATATCCGGATATGGATATCTGGACATGGGGTCTTGAGATATCCAGATATGATATCCGAATATGGATATCCGGATATGGCCCCGACATATATCCGGATATTCTGGGTTTTCGAGAACAGTAACTGTACTGTTCATACAGAACTGAGTTATGGGTTCGTGGACCCTAGATTGATGAAGTGAGATTTCTGTATAATTAATCTAAGTCAGAATCTAAGTGATTAAGGGCTTATGGCTTTGTAGGAAGCCTAAAGACGTAAAACGTAAAAGGAAAACGTTATCTTTATGTTATATGCTTATGGATTTAGTTGTTGATATGATTGCTGGTCCAAAACATATTGTGATTCTGTTGCGTTTGGACTTTAAGCTCATTGGACTCTTGGCTTGGATAGTTAGCTTGCAAGGTAAGCTTTCGTGTCCTCGATCTAGCCATTGTTGGTTCCACCATGTCCCATGGGGGGATGGTTTATATGCATGATGTTGTTTTCATGTATTGCTTTATTGAAATGCTATTGAGCTGTTATGTGCAAGTGCTTATGGTATGCATGTGGTGTTCCACCTATACGGTAAGCCTGAGTATGTGGAGACATACAAGATGGTGAGGCTGTGGGTGAGGTGCAAGTGGTGTTCCTTGTACTATTATGGGGTTGTAGACGTACGCCCTGCATTTCTCTGGCTATTAAAATAGTTATAACACACATGGCATGAATATTTGTTGCATTGCACTACTTTTGGAACTTATACTGTTAAACTGCTTTTGAACTTATATTGCACATGTAAGTGAGCTTGGGGTGGAAGATCCTTGAGGACCCATTGTCTTACTGAGATTTCTGTTTAGAGATCTCACCCCACGTTTGGGGCACCATTTCAGGTTCAGGTAATGCTGGGGTTGAGACCTCTAGCAGCAGGAGGCCGGAGCTTAGCTGATATATGTTGTGTTGATGATATGTTGACATTCTTTATGTTATGATTATGTTGTTATTGTTGAGACTCTTTTGGGGTTGTTGCCTCATTTGGTGAGCATGGGGATTGTCCATGCCACATTGATTAACTATGTCTTATTTTGGACTCGAGTTGTATTAATGTATCAGGATATTGTTCGGAGTACATTTTTTAGATCCGTGACATAGATACTCACTTATTTAATATGAGGTTATTCAGTGTAGATAGCTTGTCTTTTGCAAGTTACATACAGGCAATGTTTTGGAAATGAATTAAATAATTCGACTTGGTAATGATAGTGATGTCATAATTGAAAAGAAAAAGATATTCCGCATTTTTAATTAAGCTTGGCTTAATACGATGACATGTTAACAAACCGGGTATACACGAGTGTTAGATTTTACGGTATCAGAGCACTTTCTAGGGAAAAGCTTATATGTGTTACAATAACTTAGGATGTTTGCTGTGAGTCAGTCTTGTGTGTTCTCTCTGTTGGGTTTTATCATGATGATGCATATGTGACCACACTATGTGGGCCTGATCAACTCATTCTTTGTGTAACTTGTGCAGAGTCATGGTCCAACCTAGGAGCAACCGAGACACTAATGAGGGTCAACTCGACCTGGTCCTGACTGCATTAGCTGAGATGCAGGTGGCGAGATTAGCCGATCAGGAGGCCGCTAGAGTGGCTAACCAGGTGATGATGGACGTCGTTCGAGAGGCGAACCGCAAGGCCACCGAAGATGTCCTGAGGCAAAAAGGATGGCGAACATGACCATGATGAGGGTCATGTTGGAGGAGATGAGGGCTGGTAGCACTGAGGGTCAGTTTCCTCCACCACCACCTCCACTGCCACCACCACCACCGCCTCCACCTAGTCTTCAGGACGATAGCCGAAGCCACGTGGAGGGCACTGGTCAGGTTAATGGGGTGATGGAACCCTACGTGGAGCCTGTTGAGGACCGTGATGTGATAGACCGGAGTAGATAGTTTGGGCACTTTCGGATAGATCTTTAATGGTTCCCCTCTTCAGGAGCCTGCGGGGGATAGAGACGCGATTGATCGTCGGCTTAATACTTTTCACAAGCATAAGGCACCTTCCTTTGATGGGTCTTATGATCCCATTGCTGCTGCGAGATGGCTACAGGCATTGGATAAGATTTTCCAAGTCACGCAGTGTACCGACCCGCAAAAGTTGATGTTCGCCACGTATATGCTGGAGGGCGATGCACATGAATGATGGATGAACACCTCTCACGCTTTTGAGATGCAGGGTCATGTGATGATGTGGCCTTTCTTTGAGGACTGTTTCCTTGGGAGATATTTCCCCTATGATGCTCAGGAGAGGAAACAGGGGGAGCTTGATAGGTTAGTGCAGGGCTCGATGTCTGTTAATGAGTACCTGGCTAAACTTAATGAGTTGGTAAAGTTTGCACACTTTCGGATGGCTATGCCTACTCTGACCTTTTTGGCTGCTAAGTTCCGCAGGGGACTTAATGAGGAGATTGCAGATCGAATTGCTGGGGAAGCGTCTAGAGATTTTAGGACACTTGTACAGCTGTGTCGGGACACCGAGGATGTCTATATTGTGAGTAAGGTAAAGAGGGCCAAGATTGCTGAGACGAAGGGAACTGGTAGATCCACTTCCTGGAGGGACAGAAAGTTTGCGGGTAAAGGCAAAGGTAAGAAGTTGGCTGCTAGGCAGGCGCCTAGTCAGTTCAAGAGGACTTCTTCGTAGGGAAATGAAGCGAGACCTCCTACTCCTAGATGGCCGGGTTGAGGGAAGTTCCATATTAGGCCATGTGTTACCGGCCAGTTGATTTGTTTCTAGTGTGGCAAGGAGTGCCACTATTCCAGAGATTGCCCTTCTTCGACGGGGAGAGCTGCAGCTGTTCAGGCAATTCCATTACAGATGGTTCCCCTCTCATCTACAGCGGCACCTGCTGTGCCACATGCTACCGGACGTGTGTATACATTGGATCGACAGCAGTCGGATAGAGCTCCGAACCTTGTGAGAGGTACTATTACAGTTGGTGGTTCTATTGTTGATGTTTTGTATGAGTCCGGGGCTGCGCATTCATTCATTGCTACCCCGATTGTTGTGGGGCTTGAGTTGCCCATGTCTGTGCTTTCTCCGCCGTTGAGGGTGACCACCATCACCGGAGAAAAGTGTGATACGTCCACTGTACATCGAGATGTCGTGTTTCAGTGGGATGGCCGTGAATTCTCGGTAGATCTGATTGGATTGCCGATGGCCAACTTGGAGATTATTCTGGGCATAGATTGGTTGTCCAGAAATTGTGCAATGATTGATTGTTGTGCCAAGAGAGTTGTGATGTCTCTGTGTGACTCCACAATCAGTTCCTCGCCATATATTTCAGTCCTGCAGGCTAGGAGAGCCTTGAGAGTAGGGGCATTTGCCTATGTTAAGTTGGGAGGTTTGGTGAGTGGGGCACAGGAGGACCTCACTGGCATTCCTGTGGTGAGGGAATTCCTCGAGGTGTTTCCTGAGGAGATTCCTGAGTTTCCGCCATAGAGGGAGATAGAGTTCTTCATTGACTTATTGCCTGGTGTGGGGCCTATTTCATTAGCTCCATATCGGATGTCGCCACCAGAGCTGAAGAAGCACATTGACGATTTTTCAGCGAAAGATTTCATTCGGCCGAGTGTGTCTCCATAGGGAGCACCAGTCATCTTTGTGAAAAAGAAAGATGAGACTATGCGATTGTGCACCGACTACAGACAGTTGAACAAGGTGACAATCAAGAACACGTATCTCCTTCCACGTATTGATGATTTGTTGGATCAACTTAAGGGAGCTTGTGTGTACTCAAAGATTGATCTTCGGTCCGGATACCATCAGATTCGGGTTAAGCCGGAGGATGCCCCAAAGATCGCATTTCGTTTGGACTCACCAGTGCACCCGTAGTGTTCATGGATTAAATGAACATGATTTTCCAGTCGTACCTAGATCAGTTTGTGATCGTTCATTGATGATATCTTGATCTACTCCAAGACGAAGGAGGACCATGCGGAGCACTTGAGAATTGTGTTGCAAGTGCTGAAGGAGATAAGGCTTTATGCTAAACCTTCAAAATGTGAGTTTTGACTCAAGTCTGTAAAGTTTCTGGGACATGTGATCTCTGCAGAGGGAGTTGCAGTCGAACCGAACAAGATTGAGACCGTGCTAGATTGGGAAAGGCCCAAGACGGTAACTGAAGTCAGGAGTTTTTGGGTTTGGCAGGTTACTACCTGAGGTTCATCAAGGGATTCTCCATGTTGGTTCTACCTTTGACTCGACTTATCCAGAAGGAGACTCCATTTGTGTGGACTCACGAGTGGGAAGAAAGCTTTCAGGAGTTGAAGGAGAGACTGACGACTACACCTGTGTTGATCCTTCCTGATCCTGCTGAGGAAGTTTAGTTGTACACTGACGCCTCCGGAAAGGGGCTGGGATGTGTGTTGATGCAGTTGGGAAAAGTGATTGCGTATGCTTCGAGGTAGTTTAAGCCTCATGAGGAGAACTACCCGACTCATGACTTGGAGTTGGCTGCGATTGTGTTTGTTTTCAAGATTTGGAGGCATCATCTCTATGGCATGAAGTTTTTCGTGTTCAGTGATCACAAGAGTTTAAAGTATCTTTTCGATCAGAAGGAGCTGAACATGAGACAGAGGAGATGGATGGAGTATCTGAAGGACTACGACTTTGAGTTGAAGTACCATCCTGGCAAGGCCAATGTGGTAGCTGATGCTTTGAGTTGGAAATCTGTGAGTCTATCCAGCTTGACCATGGGTGACTATGATATTATTGAGCGGTTTCGAGATCTATTAGTGACTTATTTGTTTGGGGTGCACTTCTCGAAATGGAGACCGTACAAGTTGAGAATGAGCTCATGGAAAAGATTAAAGAGGCACAAGTGTAGAGAGAGTGCCTAGATTATGTGAAGAACCAGGACGGTGTGTCTTGGAATGAAGATGGATTGTTGACCTTCCATAAGAGGATTGTGGTTTCTCGAGATCCTTTAAATGTTGGGTGATGACAGAGTCATATAAGGGCCAGTTTACTGTCCACCCTGGTGCTACCAAGATGTATCAGGACTTGAAGAGAAATTATTGGTGGTCGGGCATGAAGAAGGATATAGTTGTGTTTGTGTCCAAATGTCTGATTTGTGAGAAGGTATAGATTGAACATCTGAAGCCGTCTGGTAAGATTCAACCTCTTGAGATTCCGGAATGGAAATGAGATAGCATTTCCATAGACTTCGTGGTGGGTTTGTCGAAGACTCAGGCTGGTCATGACTCTATTTGGGTCATTGTGGACAGATTGACGAAGTCCGCCCACTTTCTTCCGGTGAAGGTGAGCTTCACCACGGAGCAGTTGGCCAGACTATATGTTCGCGAGATCGTGAGGCTTCATGGGGTGCCCGAGAGTATCATCAGTGATAGGGACCCGAAGTTCACATCTCGGTGCTGGGAGGCGCTGCAGAGAGCTTTTGGTACACAGTTGAGACTGAATACAGCCGATCACCTTCAGACTGATGGACAGACTGAGCGGACCATCCATACATTGGAGGACATGTTGAGGGCTTGCACTTTGGAGCAGGGTTCAGCATGGGATAGGTACCTTCCATTGGTTGAATTTTCGTACAACAACAGCTTTCATGCTAGCCCGGGCATGGCACCCTACGAGGCATTGTTTGGTAGAAGGTTTCAGACTCCTTCCTATTGGTCTGAGGTTGGAGATAAAGAGCTATTTGGCTTAGACTTTGTACAAGATACTACCCAGCATATTCAGATAATCTGAGAGAAGCTGAAGCAGGCGCAGAATCGCCGTAAGAGCTACTATGATGTTAAGCATCGTCCACTGGAATTCAGTGAGGGTGACCACGTGTTTTTTAGACTTTCACCTGCCATCGGTGTTGGTCGGACCCTCGGAGTGAGGAAGCTGAGCTCGCATTATATTGGGCCATACCAGATACTTGGTAGAGTAGGACCTGTTGCCTACCGGCTTGCCTTTCCTCCGAACTTGGCCAACATCCACGACGTGTTTCACATGTCTTAGCTTCAGAGATACATTACGGATCCTTCGCATGTGGTGCAACCTGATGATGTGGAAGCTTGGGAGAACTTAAAGACTCCTGTCGGACCACTAAGGATTCTCGATCGCGGCGAGAAACAGCTGAGGAGCAAGACCATTCCGATGGTCAAAGTGCAGTGGACCGGACGAACTCCCGAGGAGTGCACTTGGGAGCATGAGGATGAGTTTCTCCGGCAGTATCCCGACTTTCGAGACATGTTTGTTTCTGATTTTAAGGACAAAATCCTAAAAAGGTGGGGTCAATGTAAGAACCCGCACCGTTAATTTAGGAAATTAATTAAATAAATATGTGAATTAGGAAATGATTTCATAATTGACCATAATAATTATGAGAAGGCTTAAATAATTATAATAAATGTGATATAATACTGAAAGTCATTTTTCTGACGAAAAGTGCGGATACCGGTTCTGCCTCATGGTATAAATGCGTACCGATGAAGTATCCTGGAAAATTATAATAAGTGCATGAATAATCCTAGAATAATATATAAGACTAGTAAAAACAATTTTCAGGTCAAAATAATGAGAACTGGTGCCAGAACTGATACTGCCTATATAAAAGCGCTTACCGGAAAGGTGATGCGAAAAATAAAATAAAAATATGACAAATCTTAGAAAAATGAGTAGGCTCAGAATCTTAAGTTTGGGATTAAAACGATAAGTGTATCTATTAGTACTAATACTGTGCACTTAAGTTTAAACCGGCTATAAAAATGACTCTTGGCCCAAAACCCTAGGCATTTTTATAACTCCAGCATGACTTGGAGGCTGATTAGCCCTCTCCCGCTATTCCATTGCCTTCTCCAGTCCTTGAACCAAGAGGCCATTTCCTTCTTGAAACTTTCACCTAAACACTTGGTGTGAGTGTGAGTGTGAGGTAGCTTTAGGGGTGAGTTGGTAACTTTGTTTTGAGTGTTTGGGCTGCTGTGGGTTGGGCCATAGTGTTGTGATTCTGAGTTTGGGTGGTGAGCCACTTTGTGTTGGCACTTTGATCTTCGAAGAAACTTTCTTGGTAGCAAAGAACCAAACTTTTATGGTCAAATTTGTGAGCCTTTGAAGTCAGTATCTTGGTGCTGGTTTGAGAGCCTCAAGGGCACTCATTTTGGGAGTTTTGGAACCTTAGAAGGTATATCATGATCACACTTTGTCATTTTGAAGTACTAAGCTTGTTTAATCCATTAAAAATCGAATCTTGAACCGTTTTGCTAAAGGCTGGTAATTTAAGTCTAAACATGAACCTCTGTTTATGGAGTCATTGGACTCCGGATCGCTTTAGAACCATTAAAAATGGAATTATGCGGAAGAATGCTTGAGTTTCTGCATTATGTTTGATAAGTATTCGAATACTTTTCGTGGAGTACTCGAATACTTATCCCTTGGAAATCAAATACTCCTTGCTGGAGCATTAGGATACTTTTCTGGGAAGGAAAGTATTCGAATACCGTTGAAGAAGTATTCAAATATGTGATAGTATTCGAATACTTGGGTATTGGTATTCGGATACCTTGTGGTATTCGGATACCTTGTGGTATTCGGATACTGGGGAAAGGTATTCGGATACCTTGTGGTATTTGAATACTTGAGTGAAAGTAATCGAATACTTTCTGGAAACTTGGAGTATTCGAATACTCATCGAGGAGTATTCAAATACCTCTTGCAAAAACTGCATGAAATGACTTAAAATGAGATGGAAAGCTTTAATCACTTAATGTAACTTCGAGCAATTGTTATTGATGATTAATTATTGTATAAACAGATTGTGATTGAGCTGTTTGTGGGCTTTGAGCTAGTGTGGACTCTTGGCTTGGATAGTTAGCTTGCAAGGTAAGCTTTCGTGTCCTCGGTTTAGCCATTGCTGGTTCCACCATGTCCTATGGGGGGATGGTTTATATGTATGATGTGTTTTCATGTATTGATATTTGAAATGATGTTGAGCTATAATGTGAATGCCTTATGATATGCATGTGGTGTTCAACCTAGATGGGTTCCTGAGTATGTGAGAGATGTACAATAGGGTGATCTTGTGGGTAGGTGCAAGTGGCATCTTGCACTAAATGTAGGAAATAGACGTATGTAAGTCCCGCATTTCTCTGGCCAGTAGATAGTTGACACGCATGGCATGATTATCTGCTGCATTGCACTATTTTGGAACTTATATTGTTGAACTACTTTTGAACTTATATTGCACATGTAAGTGAGCTTGGGATGGAAGATCCTTGAGGAACCCTTGTCTTACTGAGATTTCTTTTTAGAGATATCACCCCACGTTTTGGGGACCATTTCAAGTTCAGGTAATGCTAGGATTTGTACCTCGGGCGGCAGGAAGCCGGAGCTTAGCTGATTTCATGCTATATTGATGATTTTGCTGGATGCTAACATTGCTTTATCTTTAGTACCATGTTATTTGATATGAGGTTATTCAATGTAGCTAATTGTCTAATTGCATTTACATACAAGTGATGTTTTGAAAAAGGATTTGATAATCAACTTGGTAAATGATAATGACGTCATAATTGAGATTAGAAAAGTTATTCCGCATTTTTAATTAAACGTGACTTAATACGATGACATGTTAACAAACCGGGGTGTTACATATTGTACGGCCTGACGTCGACAATACTCAGATACTAAGGACAATTTTGAAATCAAATAATGATTAATTACATTCAACGATGGTAAAGTTATTAATCCTCTGGACGATGCTCTGGTAAAGACACTAAAGGCCCAAAATAACAATTTTAGTTTTACAAGTGACTTGCCTGGCGTAAGCTTTGTAAATAAATTTTCTGAGAGTCTACTTGCACTTTATTTGTTTATTATATTATTTGTTTGTAATTGTATGTCGTATATGTTATTCAGAAAATATCTTCCTTGAATCATTTAGAAATGATTTTGAGTCAAAAATCTCTAGATGGTACCAACTATGAATAAAAGGAAAGCAAAATTTGATATTGTTCTAAAACATGAAAG
The DNA here is from genome assembly GCA_032173675.1 of Gastrolobium villosum. NCBI lineage: Eukaryota > Viridiplantae > Streptophyta > Magnoliopsida > Fabales > Fabaceae > Gastrolobium > Gastrolobium villosum. The sequence goes on along the minus strand of JAVKPL010004816.1, from coordinate 89,715 downwards.
CTAAAAATTTTCCTGACAATACTAAGGTCACATCAACCTGTAGATGATGCGTATAAGGAAATTAGGACGCAATACTCAGATTGGGTAATAGAAGATAAGGTTGTTCATTGCTATGTTCTTGTCAGTCTTTCCAAACTCTTGCATAGGCAAGTGTACATGGTTAAGAGTGGAGCAGAGATGCTTTAGATTCTTAATGACATGTTTGTTGCGTCAAACAACTAAACTAAACAGAATGCTGTCAATGCAAGTTTTGCTAAAAGTCTTGTTAAATCCAAGGGGAAACCCAAGGGTGGTAACAAGAACAAAATGACTTGGTTATCAGTTGTCAAACCAACTACTATAGGGATGCCGCAGGACATGTGCTTTAAGTGCGAACTGAATGGACATTGAAGAAAATTTGCCCAAAGATGATGAAAAGAACCAAACAAAGGTAAGTTAATGCTTGATTAGTGGATGAATCAATGTTTCAGGAACCACTGATTATGTTTGCTACTCTTTGTAGTAGTTCAAACATGGCATACTTATCAGCGGTCGACAAATAAATTTTAAGCTTGAAAATGAGGAACTTATTTCTGCATTAGCAGTAGGACGAGTTATTTAGAAACTTTGGTTTTCAATGACTGTTTATTTATTCCATATTTCAAGAGGAATTAAATTATTATTAGTTGTTTGGTTAAAACATGGTTTGACAATGCGACTGATTTCTTAGTTACATTTCGATGATCATCTTCGTCTTGTTTATTTTGATACATTGTTTAAATAATTTTTATTACCTATGTCCTATATCTCATTGTATTTATTATGTTCAATTAAAAGGATGTTGAACAAGAACATTCACCAAAGATGTAAAATTTCAAATGAAACATATCTTTAACCTTTATGATAAAGTCAAATTACCTCAAATAGGAAACATAGTTTAGTTAAAGGAGGGACTGAAAGTTCCATAGTCTTTGAACTAAAAGCTATACGTAAGTAGGGTTATGCATGGAATGGTTTATATCTGATTTTGACAAAAATTGAACAGAATCAGTTTTAAACAGTTTAGATTTCAAACTGAACTGATTTTCTTTTTTTAAAACCGGTTTTTAATTTTTCAAACCGGTTTAAAATCGATTTTTTATGGTTCATAACCGGTTTTGATTTCAAACCGATTTTATACTGGTTTTAATTCAAAATCGATTTTAAATCAAAATCGGTTATGAACCATAAACCAGTTATCAAGTTCAAAACCAGTTTTATAAAAAATTCAAAATTGATTTTTGATGAATTGTGCTATTTTTATAATTAGTCGTTTGTTTCACCCGATTATAGGTAGTTGGCCAACTATTTCTTGCAAGAATCTTCATTGCTTTGGAACTCTCCAGACGAAATGAGTCTTATAGAAATTGTTTCACGTTGTTTTGAGAGTGATTGGTAAAAGAACAATTGAATTTATTTTAAATTATAAAAAAATTGCTCTTCATTTTATCAAAATTTATATTACTAAGACTTTCATTTGAACTGATGGAGGAAGATATTGGAGTTGCGTATGGCACCGCAAAAAATGGCGTGGGAGTGGCTTCTATATGGCTTTAATTAGATCATTGGAGAAAGGAAGCTGAAGCAGGTGCATCTATGATTTCTGCAGGAAATAATGGGAAATTTGTAAAGAGAAACAGTTCACTTGACAGCAACTTTAACTCTATCAGTGGCAAGATGATGATTTCACCTTATTTTGAAGACAGAGATGATAACTCACCAAAAAAGAAAAATACAAACATGTTGAAGAAGATTGGAGTTTTATGGAAAAAGAACTATCAATAAGCACATGTGGCCCAAGTATTCTATCATTACATAAACCTGTTTGCCAAAAAAGATTTACTTATTTGTTCTTTAATTGTAGAGCAGTTTGGTTATAGATAAGAATGGATAACCAATTATTTTTATGGTTTGGTAAATAACTAGTTTATAAAATAAAATGCAGTTTAATATGACCCAGCTTTAAAAAATAACCGATTTTTAAAATGTGGAGCAGTTTGGTTCTTTTAGACATTTTGAACACCCCTACATGTAAGATCTATTAGGAAGTTAAAACGACTAAGAAACCTTACAAGGTTAAAGGGATTTACGCAACTATTCAACTAGAATTGGTATATACTGATGTATGTGAACCAATTAACATTCTAGCTAGAAGAGGTTGAGTACTTCATTATATGAATGGTTACTCCAGATTTGAACAAATGAGCCTAGTGCGCTATAAGTCTAAAACTTTTGGAAAATTCCAAGAGGTTTAAGTCAAAGGCATAAAAACATCTACGTGTTCAAACAAAACATTTTGATCTGACTAAAGTGTTAAATACCAGTTTGGTATGTTCCATCTTACATGATTTAAGGTTATTCTTGATGAGACTTATCTCAGATCAAGAATTTCAAAAATCTCTAGAAGCTTCGTCCCTTGTTCCCTTAATTGTTCGAAGAGGGGAATATACCTCTGAGTGAACAAACACGAGAACCATAATTGAAAATTCAACATGATAATATACAAGTAAAACTAGTAGAAATATTAGTATCACATGTGGGAGAACAATATCAAGGAGTCGTTGATCCAAAATATATGGATCCTCAAGAAATTGAAGATCGACAATCTGCCCCAAAACTTGGATCTATCTGTAGATACGTAAATTCTAGTGCGGTACATTCATAGTGTGAGAGAACTTTATTAACCCTCAAGTTATCTATTGATGAATGACTTTGATCCCACTAGTCATGATAATGCACTGGAAGATGTTTTTGATCAAGTGTTGCTCAAAGCTATGAAACTATGAGCTGGAATATCTTGTGTTTTAACTATGTTAGTAAAGGCATCAAGAGGGAAAAGACTCACTAGGAATAGGAAGGTGAAACCTTCAAAGCTAGTTTGGAGGCAATTTTCGCTAGACGCCATACTTGAGTCTATCCAGATTCACTTATGAGACTTTATTTTGGGAGTTGGATGTCAGGATATCTATATGCAACAATCAAAAAAGGTTTATAGCAAATGGGCAGGAATAAACAATATGCAAGTTGTGAAAGTTTATCTCATGGACTTTAGCTAGCATCTAGGTCTTGGAACATCAGTTTTGACCAGGTTATCAAAATTTTGATTTTGACAAAACCTTAATGAATGGTGTGTATTTGTACGTAAAGGATCCAAGGGGAGGAAATACTTTCTGATACTTCATGTAAATGATATGCTCCTTATTGGAAACAACATCGAGGTAATATCAAGTATAAAGAGTTGGCAAAGTAAGCACTTTGATATGAAAGTCATGGAGAAGCCAATTATATTCTTGGTATAAAACTCTTATGAGACCGAAAGAAAAGTTCTTGGCATCAGCTTAGGCGACTTACATTGATAAAACTCTTTCCAAAATTCAACATAGGGATTCTAAGAGGGGAATCATGTCTCTCGGACATGGAATTCATCTTTCTAAGAAGTAACCTCGAAAGACTCTTGGAAAGAAAGAATGCATGAGTCATATAACTTATGCTTTAACAATAGGTAGTCTCATGTATTCCATGTGGTGTGTTAAATCAGACATCTGCCATACAGTGAAAGTAGTAAGACGGTACTATTCTGGACCTAAAGGAACAATAAATTATTGCTAAACGTGTACCTAATTATCTTTGGAGAACAAGAGGTTATATGTTGGTATATTCTAGTGGGAGTCTTGAAAAACCGAATTTTCATATATTTAGTTTCTCAAGTGGATATTGACAAAAGAAAATTGACCTTGAGCTATGAGTTTTTCAATAAACTAAGATAACATTAGAGGTGGATCTTGCAGACTCGGTTACTAAGTTTTCCTAAATCTGTGTTCAAAAGGCATGTTACTTCTTCAGGTCTTAGGAGGATCCCAGACTTGCATTAAGCGAGTAGGAGATATTATCTTCATTGTGCTCTTAGAGTAAGACAATGAAACAATGTAATCATTTTTTTGAATTTTACCTATTTTTTAGTGCATACAATTTACAAACATTAAAGTCCGGATCAATTGTGGATTACATGATCACTTTGGTACATTCATAGAGGACATGATCATATGTTCTCACGATTAATGAATTGGTTCACAACTGTTAAATAAAGTTATGTGCTTTATTTAGGCTGCAATATTTTATGAAATGATTTTCTCTAAATCATTGTCAAATCTTGGTGTGAATTAACATTCACATTTAAAGGATCAAGGATACATTTGATTAAGGTTGTTTTTCTATCATAAGGTATCAAATCTCTAGTTAAGTATGGTTATGTAATTGCTCTTACTTTAAGTTTATTATAAATAGGTAATTAAATAGTCTTAATTCTTTGATCTACCAACGGGTGATGACCGATCTATTAACGGCCAATAACTCGGTATTTTGGGAGTGGAATTATTTGATCATCGACATTTATGAGATAAACAATATGAAATTTATAGGATATGTCCCCTTGATATATTTTAGTACTTGCATATTGAAGACATTCGCCATTGCATATAACCCATTAGAGACACTATCACAGTCAATGGAATAAATAGTTGATTGAGTAATAGAAAGTTTATCAGTCAATGCATATTCATATTATATGTGTCATTAATTTTGGAGTTCAAGTTCGTGCTTTTAATAGAGTAGCACCGAATCAGATAATCATTTGTTGATTATCAAGAGCCTTGATTAATAACTGTTGGTGGATCCCCAGGCTAGCTCAAGATAAGGATGGGGCAACCTCAGTTGATGACGACTAGTGAGATACATGTACCTGGGCTTTGGGCTCAAGTTTGTATCCAAGAGCAAGTGAGAGATTGTTGGGTACCAACAGTTCCAATAGTAATTTACTATATCTTAAATCGCTTTTGCATAAATCCAATAGTTCCTACACTAGCATTTTCAAGATTATAATTTTTGGTGGACACCCTAGTATTGTGATCACATTATATTTATAGGAGGGAAGCCTAATATTGATATGTTGCAGTTCTGCTCAAGTATAACCTCACTTAAATACATAAATTATTTTAGTAAAGTGTGGATTTTTGAGTTATATAAAATGATTTGAATTAAAAGTTTCTTTTGAGATTTGTCTTTTGATTTCATTAGTAAATTCTTATGATAATATATTTATTTCTATTACATATATAAATTGATTTAAGATTTGACATTTTTTTATATTTATTGTTTCAGTAAATATTAATTTTATATACTGTCACGTTTCACTAGTTATAGACCCTATTGTTTACTCATTGAGTTGCATTTCAACTAACCCTAATCTTAGTTATGTTTTAGCTAGTATAGTTACAGAGTTAACTCTGATTCCACTCCTCTGGTTTGACTGAGAGTCTATGATGTTATCGATGGTGAGCCTAACACATCTTTCTGTGTGGGCATGATTTATATTTTTCTAGAAGATTCATAGGTTTATTTTCTAGACTTACTCCATTATTTCTACAAGTAGGATAATTGTAGATTCGATAAATTTAAGTGTATTTTGGTAAGAGATAGGATAGCTAGGCTAACTAGTGGTAAGATTAAGTTTATCCTGTGCACTTGTCATGGATGTAGATTTGGATCGTGACATTGTTGACTCTAAGAACTGAGAGCACGAACCCCAAAAAAAAGGAACAATGAATAGAGAAGAAAAGTCGGATAAGAGAAAGACAACATGAAAAGAACTTATAACCTATGCTCTTGATAACGAAATGTTATGTTTTTTAGGTCAAAAACCTCAAACAAAAGGATATAAACGCATGGAAATATACACGATAGAAAAGGGAAAAGGAGAATACCGAACACCAGTTTTTACTTGGTTCATAACTTGATTCTGCTACTAAGATTCCTACATCCAAAGGTCAAAAGAAAAACTCTCTTGTTCTTATAGATTTCATTAAGTCTAGTTAAATGTTAAATGTTGACAACCAACAAAACATAGGTCGAAAACGAAGAAACAAATATAGAGATAACAAAAAACAAAGCAAGAAATAGATCAAGAGAATAAGCTACACTATGAACCTTAATTCAAACGGGTAACACAACAAACTTGAAGGCATCAGCCACCACGCCTAGCATCACATAATGCACATGAATTTGGGAAGTGTTAGAATTTGAATACTGTAGAATACGTTTCTTATTCATTTACTTCCTCTTTAATGAGGTTTAAATATACAAATGGGTATAACAATATACCATAACAGTAGGAAACAATTTAAAAAAATTTATCCTAAAAATATTAACAATAAGATTCTAGAAACTAATACAACATTATTTTAAATTTAAAAACTTCCTTTCAACACTCCCCCTCAAGTTGGTGCATGGATATCTATCATGCTTAACTTGTCAATCATTTCTTCAAAGACTCTCCCAGATAATGCTTTGGTCAACACATCCGCTAGTTGGTCTTCGGACTTTACATAAGGAGTTTGAATAATCTTTTCATCCAGCTTTTCCTTAATGAAATGCCTATCTACCTCCGCATGCTTTGTTCTATCATGTTGGACTGGATTATGAGCAATATCAATTGTGGCTTTGTTATCACAATATAGGTTCATAGGCTGATCATATCTGACTCCCAAATCATTTAAGATGCTTTTCACCCACAATAATTTACAAATACCATAAGCTACTAATGGGTTATTTCACTTTTGTTTTTGGGTCCGGTTCATATACTGCTTTGGGTATACCTTTGTTCAGTCTTTCGGATTTTCTGATTGATACAATAGGTGCTAGAATATTTAAAGGAGGGTCAGAGATTACCTCAGTAATAGATGCAGGGTGTATCTCATGGCTGTCCACAGCAAGTGATTCGGCTAAATGAGGAGTGCTTTGATCTTCATCCAGTGGAGTTATTTCAGAGGTTTCAGGGGAAGAATTTTGAGGAAAACTTTGACTTGTAGGACTATTTGAAGAAGAGGGTAGCGGGTTATGAGTTATATATGGGGACAACAGAATTCTTCTTCTCTAATATGTTGAATCTCCCCCTGAGAAGAAGTTGGGTTGTTGTCTCCCCCTGAATAATAAGGTCCGGATTCCCTAAAGGATAATTCAAGAGTAACATACACTTTATGAGTCTTGGGATTAAAACAACGATATCCTTTTTGGAGGTCCGAATATCCTACAAAAATAAATTTTTGTGCACAGAGTTCAAGTTTATTCCGAAGAGGTTTAGGAACATGTACGTATGTTGTACAACCAAAGATTCTAGGTTCGATATTCATTTTGTGAGGAATATTAAAGAAAGTTTCAAGTTTCTGGATTGGGGTGAGAAAATTTAGTGCACTAGAGGGTGTGCGATTTATTAAGTAGGCAGTGGATAAGAGAGCTTCACCCCAATAGGAGTATGGTACATTCATATCAAATAAGAAGGCTCTAACAATTTCTAAAAGGTGTCGATTTTTTCGCTCAGCTAGTCCGTTTTGTTGAGGGGTGTATGTACAAAAAGTCTGATGTTTTATTCCAATAGAAGAGAGGTAGTCAGAAAAGGTCCATTTTTATATTCAAGTCCATTATCCGATTGAAGAATTTGAATAGAGCTATCAAATTGTGTCTTCACCATGCTGTGAAATCTTTTAAAGGCATGAAAAACTTCATTTTTATTTTTAAATAAAGATATCCAGACCATGCGGGTACATTCATCAATGAAGGAAACATAAGAGTAAGAGTGAGAAAAAGAGGGGACCTTGGCAGGGCCCCAAACATTAGAATGGATAACTTGAAAAGGGATGCAACTTTTATTCATACTAGGATAAAATGGAATACGGTGGCTCTTGGCCATTTCACAAGTAGAACAATGAAAACTAGAAGGATTGCAACCAGAAAATAAATGGGGAAGCAATTTAAAAAGATAACCAAATGATAGATGACCAAGTCTTCTATGCCAAAGCCAAACGGTAGAGGATGTGGAAGTCGTAGTAGAAGCTCGCCCATATGCATTATCAAATAGTTCCAAAAAATAGAGACTTCCATGTCTAACTCCATAGGCAAAAATCACGCTGCTCTGGACGTCCTGAGAAATGCAGAAAGTGGGACAAAAAATTACATTACAATTCAGGTCTGAGGTTAATCTACTAACAAAAATTAGATTGAAATCAAGAGTGGGAACCACAAGAACAGAGTGAGGGGTGAGTGTAGGAGAAAGGACAATAGTGCCTTGTCCAGTAACAGGGGCAGAGCCACCATTAGCAGTGGTGGTATTGGTCTTAGAACATGGATGACAGTGAGTGAGGGAAGATGCATCACAAATCATATGGTCAGAGGCTCCAGTATCAATTATCCAAGTTGAATTCCGAGTGTGAGCAGCAAAAGTAAGAGGGTTACCTAAGATGCCTTCATAAACAATATTAGCACAAGAGAGGAAGTGGTGTCACCAGCAGAAGAGGATTGCATGGCTTGGGATGGTAATTTTCGGCGAGGACGCTTGTTGAAGTCCCACCATTTCGGGTAGCCTACGAGTTCATAGCAACGGGACTTTGAATGTCCTGATTCTCCACAGTGAGAGCAGATGAACGACTTTCCAGGGGGACCATCTTTGTTGGAAGGACCATCTTTGCGTTGTTTTAACATGATAGGAACAGAGGGAGGGCGAGAAGCTGCTTGGGATAAAAAAACAGAGGATTCTGAAGATTGAGGATGACTCATGGTGATTCGCTGTTGGTGTTCGCGTCAAACATATGCATAAGTGCTTTCAAGATCCAATTTTGGATCTTTCCGAAGGATTTCACCACGAACTTGGTCAAAATCGGAGTCCAATCCGGGAAGGAAGATGTAAGAACCCGCACCGCTAATTAAGGTGATTAGTAAGTTAATTATGATAATTAGGAAATAATTCCATAATTGACCCTAATTATTATTAATGGGCTTAGATAATTATATTGAGTGAGTAAAAATGCTGAAAGTCGCCTTTCGGAAGAAAAGCGCAGATACCGGTTCTGCTACTCGGTATAAATGCGTACCGGAAAAGTATCCCGGAAAATTATAACGAACGCATGATAATTACTAGAATATTATGTAGGACTTGTAAAACAAGTTTCAAGTCAAAATGACGTAATCTGATGCCAGAACTGATACTGGCTATGGAAAAGCGCGTACCGGAAAGGTGCTCCGAAAAATAAAATAAAAATATGACAAATCTTAGAAAAATGCGTAGGTCTAGAATCCAAAGTTTGGGATCAATATCTTTTACTTTGCGATTAAGGCTAATACTGTGTGATTAGTGGCTTGGGCCTATAAATAGACCCATTAAGGGCACAAAACCCTAGGCCATGCAATTCAGAACGTGAATGTGCTGCAGCTGCCATTCTTCTTCTTCTTCTTCTTCTTCTTCTCTTCTTCTTCCTTCTTCTTTCCTTAGCCAAGTGATCACCTTTCATGCTTGTTTAAACATTTGTGAAGGTGAGAGTTAATCTTGGGGCTGCATTGTGGCCATCATTCTGAGTTGAGAGGTAGTTAGTGAGCATGAGTTTGAAGCTTTAGTAATGGCTACTTTGTAGTGGTCATTGTGAGCTTCAAAGTGCCTTCTTGTGGTGCAAGAACCCACCTTGAAGAGCCATTTTCGTGCTCCTACTTAGGCTGAGTTTGAGGAACCTTGGGAGAGCTCCAAGAGCACAACTTGCCTCTGTTTTGGACTTTGGTAAGTTACCTCACTATGATCATGAGTTATGATGCTTAAAGTTGATGTCTTGGCAATGTTTAATGAGTAAACAAGAGAGGTATAAGGTATATGAACCTAAAATGAACTAAAGATGCATGCTTTAACGTGTACATGTATTAAAAGTTGGACCTTTGGGATGGATATTCACGAAATGCAGAAACTGCATTCTGTCGTGAGATATCTGGATATTTGTCGAACAGATATCCGGATATAAGTATCCGGATATGGTATCCGGATATTGATATCCGGATATGGGATCTGGGTATCCGGATATGACATATCCGGATATGTCCAGTGTGATATCCGGATATGGAATATCCGGATATGCCCCTTCTGATATCCGGATATCCTGGGTTCTGCGCAGACAGTAGCTTCACTGTATGAACAGTAAGCTATTGGGTGTGTGTGGACCCTAGTTTAAGGAAGTTGAACTTCTGTAATAAATGGACTAAGTCAGAATCATATGATTAAGGGCTTATGGCTTTGTTGGAAGCCTTAAGACGTAAAACGTAAAGGAAAGGCGTAGTCTTTAAGTTGTATGCTTGTGATGCATGATTATTAATGTATTATTGGTCCATATCAGATTGTGATACTGCTGTTCGTGGACTAGTGAGTGGTTGGACTCTTGGCTTGGATAGCTAGCTTGCAAGGTAAGCTTTCGTGTCCTCGGTTTAGCCATTTTGATGTTCCACCATGTCCCATGGGGATGGGTTTATGCATGCTGTGTTACATGCTTTATTATTTTGGAAATGTTGTTGAGCTGTTTATATGTAATGAGCATTTATGATGCATGTGGTGTCCACCTAGACGGCAATCCTGAGTATGTAGTACATACAAGATGGAGAAGCATGTGGGTGAGGTGCAGGTAGTATCCATGTACTCATGTAGGCATAGACGTATTCCTACATTTCTCTAGCCAGTAGATTTGAAAGCACACATGACATGAATAATTGCTGCATCGCATGATTTTAGAACTTATACTGTAATACTGTTTTTGGAACTTATATTACACATGTAAGTGAGCTTGGGGTGGAGACTCCTTGAGGACCCCTTGTCTTACTGAGATTTCTTGTTAGAGATCTCACCCCACGTTTGGGGACGCTTATTTCAGGATCAGGTAATGTTGAGGGCTCAGGTGGCAGGAGGCCAGAGCTGAGTTGATATTTATGACATGCTGACGTGCTGGTTGTGGATTGCTGTTTATTTGACTGCTGTTATGTTTTCTGCTCTATTTATGTTAAGTTTATGTTATGACTGATATTGGGCATTGTTGCCTTATTTGGTGAGCATGGGGTTTGTCCATGCCACATGGTTGTGCTGTTGTCTTTTAATTAATGTTGTAATTAAAGTATCAGGATTTTGACCCAGGCTACTTGTGTAGTTCTGTGGCTTTAGATACTCACGTAATATTTATTTATGCGGTATTCCAGTTAGTTGTCTTGCAATTTACATACAGGCAGTATTTTTATGAAAATGATTAAGTAATCAAGTTGGTTAAGTTAATGACGTCATAATTGAATTAAAGAAAAAGTTATTCCGCATTTTAATTAAGCGTGGCTTAATACGATAGTGTGTTAACAATCCGGGTTAACACGGGCTGTTACATTTTATGGTATCAGAGCACTTTCTAGGGAAAAGCCTGTATGTATTGCAATAACTTAGGATGAGTCGTTGCGTGTCTACTTTGTGTTCTCTCTGACTGGTGTGTGTAATGATAATGCATATGTGACCACATGGCGTGGGCCTGATCAACTCATTCTTTGTGTAACTTGTGCAGAGTCATGGTACCACCGAGGAGGAACACGAGTACAAGCGAGGATCAATCGGATCCTGTCCTGGCTGCATTAGCTGAGATGCAGGCGGCCCGACTAGCCGACCAGGAAGCCACGAGGCTGGCAAACCGGGCAATGCTGGACGCAATTAGAGATGCGAACCGGCAAACCACGACAGAGGTTCTGGAGGAGAACCAGATGACCAACATGACGATGATGAGGGTCATGTTGGAGGAGCTGAGGGCTGGTCCTGCTGCGGGCCAGGGTCCTCCACCACCTCCACCGCCACCACCGCCTCCACCTCCGCCTAGTCAACAGGAGGACACCCAGAGCCAGATGGGTGAGGGTAGTCACTTGACGGGGGCTATGCAGACCATTCCCGTCTTAGCTGAGGATCGTGACGAGATCGATCGCCGGCTGAATGCTTTCCGCAAGCATAAGCCACCTACCTTCGACGGATCGTATGATCCCATTGCTGCTGCCAGTTGGCTACAGGCGCTGGACAAGATTTTCCGGATCATGCAGTGCACGGATCCGCAGAAGCTGCTGTTCGCCACTTATATGCTGGAGGGCGAGGCCCATGAGTGGTGGACCAACCTATCTCAGGTCTACGAGATGCAGGGCCATGTGATGACGTGGCCATTCTTCGAGGAGAGCTTCTTGGGTCAATACTTTCCATATGACTCACAGGAGAGGAAGCAGGGGGAGTTTGACCGGTTGGTGCAGGGCTAGTTGTCTGTCGACGAGTACCTGGCCAAGTTTAATGAGCTGGTCAAGTTCTCTCATTTCCGCATGGCGAGGCCTACTCCTACATTCTTGGCTGCTAAGTTCCGCAGGGGACTTAATGAGGATATTGCTGGACATCTCGCCGGTTCTGCTTCGAGAGACTTCGGAGCGTTGGTGCAGCAGTGCCGCGACATCGAGGACTACTACCGGGCGAGTCAGGCCAAGAGGGCCAAGGTTGAGGTGCCACAGAGCGCTGGTGGTTCTACTCCCTGGAAGAACAAGAACTTTGCCAACAAGGGAAAGGGCAAACCACCGTTGGCGGCTAAGCAAGCGCCAAACCAGTTCAGAAAGACTGCCGCTCAGGGGAACACCGCTAGACCTCCTGCTCCCAGATGTTCTGGATGCAGGAAGTCACATTTTGGGCCGTGCTCTACCGGTCAGCTGATTTGCTTCCAGTGTGGCAAGGAGGGCCACTACTCCAGAGATTGCCCGACGGCGAGAGTTGCTGCAGTGCAGGCTGTGCCATTGCAGATGGTTCCTACTGGGGCACCAGCCGTGCCACCTTCCACCGGACGAGTCTACACACTTGATCGTCAGCAGTCAGACAGAGTTCCGAACCTGGTCAGAGGTACTGTTACCATTGGTGGATCAACTGTTGATGTTTTGTTTGATTCCGGGGCAACGCACTCTTTTGTTGCTACCCCTATTGCTGTGGGGCTTGAGTTGCCCAGTGATGTGCTTTCTCCACCGATGCGGGTGACCACCGCCACCGGAGAAAAATGTTTGACCTCCACTGTTCATCGCGATGTAGCGTTTCAGTGGGATGGCCGTGACTTCTCGGTAGATCTGATAGGATTGCCGATGGCCAACCTTCAAATTATTTTGGGCATGGATTGGTTGTCCAGAAACTGTGCAATGATTGACTGTTGTGCCAAGAAAGTGGTGATGTCTCCGGGTGGGTCCACAGCCAGTTCCTCACCGTTCATTTCAGTCCTGCAGGCGAGGAGGGCCTTGAGAGCAGGGGCATTTGGCTATGTCATGTTGGGAGGTTTGGTGAGTGGGACACAGGAGGATCTCACTGGCATTCCTGTGGTGAGGGAATTCCTCGAGGTGTTTCCTGAGGAGATTCCTGAGTTTCCACCGCAGCGGGAGATAGAGTTCTCCATCGATTTATTGCCTGGTGTGGGGCCTATATCGTTGGCTCCATACCGGATGTCGCCACCAGAGTTGGCGGAGCTGAAGAAGCATATCGAGGAGCTTTCAGCAAAAGACTTTATTCGGCCGAGTGTGTCTCCCTGGGGAGCACCAGTCATTTTTGTGAAAAAGAAGGATGGGACCATGTGGTTGTGCACCGACTACAGACAGTTGAACAAGGTGACAATCAAGAACAAGTACCCTCTTCCACGCATTGATGATTTGCTGGATCAGCTCAGGGGTGCTTGTGTGTATTCCAAGATCGACCTCCGGTCCGGTTATCATCAGATACGGGTAAAGCCGGAGGATGTCCTTAAGACAGCGTTTCGCTCGAGGTACGGGCACTACGAGTACTTGGTGATCCCGTTTGGACTCACCAATGCACCCGCAGTGTTTATGGACTACATGAACAGGATTTTCCAACCGTACCTGGATCAGTTTGTGATCGTCTTCATTGACGACATCTTGATCTACTCCAAGACGGAGGAGGAGCATACCGAGCACTTGAAGATTGTGTTGCAAGTGCTAAAAGAGAAAAAGCTTTATGCTAAGCCGTCAAAATGTGAGTTTTGGCTCAAGGCGGTGAAATTTCTGGGTCATGTAATTTCTGCTAATGGAGTTGCAGTTGATCCTAACAAGATTGAGGCCGTGATGGACTGGGAGAGGCCCAAGACGGTTACAGAAGTGAGAAGCTTCTTGGGTTTGGCCGGGTACTATAGGAGGTTCATCGAGGGATTCTCCAAGATGGTGCTACCGATGACTCGCCTTACCCGAAAGGAGACTCCATTCGTGTGGACGCATGAGTGTGAGGAGTGTTTCCAGGAGTTGAAGGAGAGACTGACTACTGCTCCTGTGTTAGTCCTTCCTGATCCTGCGGAGCAATTCGAGTTATACTGTGATGCTTCTGGTAAAGGACTTGGCTGTGTGCTGATGCAGAAAGGGAAAGCGGTTGCTTACGCTTCAAGACAGTTGAAACCTCATGAGGAGAACTACCCGACTCACGACTTGGAGTTGGCAGCCATTGTTTTTGCTTTCAAGATTTGGAGGCATTACCTGTTTGGCATGAAGTTTGCTGTATTCAGTGATCACAAGAGCCTGAAGTATCTGTTTGACCAGAAAGAGTTGAACATGAGACAACGAAGATGGATGGAGTTCTTGAAGGACTACGACTTTGAGTTGAGGTATCACCCTGGCAAGGCCAATGTGGTAGCCGATGCTTTGAGTCGGAATTCCGTGAGCTTGTCTAGCTTAATGATGAACGATTACGAGATGATCGAGAAGTTCAGAGACTTGAGAGTGAACTCCTTGTTTGGGGGCGCACTGCTTGAGATGGAAACAGCAGAAGTGATAAATGAGCTGATGGAAAAGATCATAGAGGCGCAAATGCAAAGAGAGTGCCTTGATTATGTGAAGAACCAGGACGGTGTGTCTTGGAACGATGATGGTTTGCTGTTGTTCCAGAAGAGGATCGTTATTCCTCGAGGGCCATTGACCGAAGAGGTTATGGCAGAGGCTCATAAAGGCCGGTTCACTATCCACCCTGGTGCTACGAAAATGTACCAGGACTTAAAAAGGAATTTTTGGTGGCCGGGCATGAAGAAGGACATAGCGGTCTACGTGTCCAAATGCCTTATTTGCCAGAAAGTAAAGATTGAACACCAGAAACCGTCTGGTAAACTTCAACCTCTGGAGATTCCACAGTGGAAGTGGGAGAGTATTTCCATGGACTTCGTGGTGGGATTGCCTAAAACTCAGGCTGGTTGTGACTCTATCTGGGTCATTGTGGACAGATTGACCAAGTCTGCCCATTTCCTTCCAGTGAAGGTGAGCTTCACTACAGAGCAGTTGGCCAAGCTATATGTCCGCGAGATTGTGAGGCTTCACGGGGTGCCCGAGAGTATCATCAGTGATAGGGACCCGAAGTTCACATCTCGGTTCTGGGAGGCGCTGCAGGAGGCTTTTGGTACGCAGTTGAGATTGAGTACCGCCTATCACCCTCAGACTGACGGACAGACTGAGCGGACCATCCAGACATTGGAGGACATGTTGAGAGCTTGCACGTTGGAGCAGGGTTCTGCATGGGATAGGTACCTTCCGTTGGTTGAATTTTCATACAACAACAGTTTTCATGCTAGTCTGGGCATGGCACCCTACGAGGCGCTGTATGGTAGGAGGTGTCAGACTCCTACTTGCTGGTCTGAGGTTGGAGATAAAGAGCTTTTCGGCTTGGTCTTTGTCCAAGATACTACCCTTCAGATCCAAATGATCAGGGAAAAGTTGAAGCAGGCGCAGAATCGTCAGAAGAGCTACTACGATGTCAAGCATCGACCACTGGAGTTCAGTGAGGGTGAGCACGTGTTTGTGAAACTTTCACCTGTCACCGGTGTTGGACGGGCACTCGGCGTGAGGAAGTTGAGCCCGCGATTCATAGGGCCCTACCAGATCCTTGGTAGAGTAGGACAAGTTGCCTATCGACTCGCCTTACCTCCGAACCTCGCCAACATCCACGACGTGTTTCACGTGTCTCAGCTTCGAAAATACATAGCAGACCCTTCGCACGTGGTGCAGCCGGATGACGTGGAGGTTCGGGAGAACCTAAAGACTCCCGTCGGACCACTCAAGATTCTCGATCGTGGCAAGAAGCAGTTGAGGAGCAAGATCATTCTGATGGTCAAAGTGCAATGGTCAGGAAGAACTCCTGAGGAGTGTACCTGGGAGCGAGAGGATGAGCTTCTCCGACAGTATCCCGACTTTCGAGACATGTATGTTTCTGATTTTGAGGACAAAATCCTTAAAAAGGTGGGGTGAATGTAAGAACCCGCACCGCTAATTAAGGTGATTAGTAAGTTAATTATGATAATTAGGAAATAATTCCATAATTGACCCTAATTATTATTAATGGGCTTAGATAATTATATTGAGTGAGTAAAAATGCTGAAAGTCGTCTTTCGGAAGAAAAGCGCAGATACCGATTCTGCTACTCGGTATAAATGCGTACCGGAAAAGTATCCCGGAAAATTATAACGAACGCATGATAATTACTAGAATATTATGTAGGACTTGTAAAACAAGTTTCAAGTCAAAATGACGTAATCTGATGCCAGAACTGATACTGGCTATGGAAAAGCGCGTACCGGAAAGGTACTCCGAAAAATAAAATAAAAATATGAAAAATCTTAGAAAAATGCGTAGGTCTAGAATCCAAAGTTTGGGATCAATATCTTTTACTTTGCGATTAAGGCTAATACTGTGTGATTAGTGGCTTGGGCCTATAAATAGACCCATTAAGGGCACAAAACCCTAGGCCATGCAATTCAGAACGTGAATGTGGCTGCTGCTTCCTTCTTCTTCTTCTTCTTCTTCCTCTTCTTCTTCTCCTCTTCTTCTTCCTTCTTCTTTCCTTAGCCAAGTGATCACCTTTCATGCTTGTTTAAACATTTGTGAAGGTGAGAGTTAATCTTGGGGCTGCATTGTGGCCATCATTCTGAGTTGAGAGGTAGTTAGTGAGCATGAGTTTGAAGCTTTAGTAATGGCTACTTTGTAGTGGTCATTGTGAGCTTCAAAGTGCCTTCTTGTGGTGCAAGAACCCACCTTGAAGTGCCATTTTCGTGCTCCTACTTAGGCTGAGTTTGAGGAACCTTGGGAGAGCTCCAAGAGCACAACTTGCCTCTATTTTGGACTTTGGTAAGTTACCTCACTATGATCATGAGTTATGATGCTTAAAGTTGATGTCTTGGCAATGTTTAATGAGTAAACAAGAGAGTATAAGGTATATGAACCTAAAATGAACTAAAGATGCATGCTTTAACGTGTACATGTATTAAAAGTTGGACCTTTGGGATGGATATTCACGAAATGCAGAAACTGCATTCTGTCGTGAGATATCCGGATATTTGTCGAACAGATATCCAGATATCAGTATCCGGATATGGTATCCGGATATGGGATCTGGGTATCCGGATATGACATATCCGGATATGTCCAGTGTGATATCCGGATATGGAATATCCGGATATGCCCCTTCTGATATCCGGATATCCTGGGTTCTGCGCAGACAGTAGCTTCACTGTATGAACAGTAAGCTATTGGGTGTGTGTGGACCATAGTTTAAGGAAGTTGAACTTCTGTAATAAATGGACTAAGTCAGAATCATATGATTAAGGGCTTATGGCTTTGTTGGAAGCCTTAAGACGTAAAACGTAAAGGAAAGGCGTAGTCTTTAAGTTGTATGCTTGTGATGCATGATTATTAATGTATTATTGGTCCATATCAGATTGTGATACTGCTGTTCGTGGACTAGTGAGTGGTTGGACTCTTGGCTTGGATAGCTAGCTTGCAAGGTAAGCTTTCGTGTCCTCGGTTTAGCCATTTTGATGTTCCACCATGTCCCATGGGGATGGGTTTATGCATGCTGTGTTACATGCTTTATTATTTTGGAAATGTTGTTGAGCTGTTTATATGTAATGAGCATTTATGATGCATGTGGTGTCCACCTAGACGGCAATCCTGAGTATGTAGTACATACAAGATGGAGAAGCATGTGGGTGAGGTGCAGGTAGTATCCATGTACTCATGTAGGCATAGACGTATTCCTACATTTCTCTGGCCAGTAGATTTGAAAGCACACATGACATGAATAATTGCTGCATCGCATGATTTTAGAACTTATACTGTAATACTGTTTTTGGAACTTATATTACACATGTAAGTGAGCTTGGGGTGGAGACTCCTTGAGGACCCCTTGTCTTACTGAGATTTCTTGTTAGAGATCTCACCCCACGTTTGGGGACGCTTATTTCAGGATCAGGTAATGTTGAGGGCTCAGGTGGCAGGAGGCCAGAGCTGAGTTGATATTTATGACATGCTGACGTGCTGGTTGTGGATTGCTGTTTATTTGACTGCTGTTTATTTGACTGCTGTTATGTTTTCTGCTCTATTTATGTTAAGTTTATGTTATGACTGATATTGGGCATTGTTGCCTTATTTGGTGAGCATGGGGTTTGTCCATGCCACATGGTTGTGCTGTTGTCTTTTAATTAATGTTGTAATTAAAGTATCAGGATTTTGACCCAGGCTACTTGTGTAGTTCTGTGGCTTTAGATACTCACGTAATATTTATTTATGAGGTATTCCAGTTAGTTGTCTTGCAATTTACATACAGGCAGTATTTTTATGAAAATGATTAAGTAATCAAGTTGGTTAAGTTAATGACGTCATAATTGAATTAAAGAAAAAGTTATTCCGCATTTTAATTAAGCGTGGCTTAATACGATAGTGTGTTAACAATCCGGGTTAACACGGGCTGTTACAGAAGAGGTGGACACGCATGCGAGCCAGGGAAGAGTGGCCTTGCACCACATCAGTCACGGTAGAGGCAGGAAAGGACATCTGGTGGTCAATTTCTTGGAAAATTGAAAGTTGTTCGTTGTAGTAGACAGAGAGGGGGCGACCATTTTGATTGATGGAGAAGGAACGTTGGTTGAGATCGAAGAGACATGTTTCGTCAGTCCCGTCATAGAAGGTTCGGCTGGCCGCTTCCCAGATTTTGTGGGCGGTATCCAAACGGATGAACCGCTGCATTAGTGGAGGAGTCATGGCGTCGATGAGCCAGCTCTTCACTCTCTTATTGTCAGTCACCCAGGCATCGTGAGTGGGATCACCAGGTGGAGGCTTTGTTGTCGTCCTATCAAGGTAACCAGATTTGTTTCTTGCCCCTATTCTCATATCCATTAACTGAGACCAGAGGGGAAAATTTGAATCATCGAGGACGTCAATGATTGGGAAGGAAAAGGTTTCTTGTTGGATTACAATATTGGAGGATGGGGAAACAGAAGAAGGCATAATGGTGTGAGGAGTGTATGAATCGTTGTTTTCATTTGTGGCATCCATGGAAGAGGGGAAGGAAGAAATTAGGGGTTTGGAGTTTCAGAAGAATTTGGTTCGGATTGGAAAAATATAAAGTGGAAAAGAGTATGCAATTTGGTTCGAGTTTGAAGTTTCTCAGGAACAATAAGATTTTTTTTCCAGGATCACAGCACCGTTGCTACCATGTTAGAATTTGAATACTGTAGAAAACGTTTCTTATTCATTTACTTCCTCTTTAATGAGGTTTAAATATACAAGTGGGTATAACAATATACCATAACAGTAAGAAACAATTTAAACAAATTTATCGTAAAAATATTAACAATCAGATTTTAGAAACTAATACAACAATATTTTAAATTTAAAAACTTCCTTTCAATAGGAAAAAAACATAATCCTAGTGTTACACACTCAACATATGCACGCACATTCGCAAAGAAGGAGAGAAGAAACTCGAAACCTAGAAACTTTTGAAAAGTGAGAGAAATAATAGTTTTATTAGAGTCATCAGATACATACACAAAGGGAGCCATAAAACATGAAGGGGTAAAATAGGAAAATAAAACTTAGTAAAAAGACTGAGAAGCTCTTTTCTTAAACACACAACTAGTACAGGCCCAAGCATTTGATTAGAAGGCAATAGTCCAGCAGAAAGAATTTTTATAAAAAATACACAATTGAAAGGCCCAAACACAAAATACACAAATCTTACAAGTAATTTGACTGTCTGTAATGTTTCAGAATCTAAAAGGTCAAAACTATTACTTATTTAAGAATTCAGATGCGAGTTAAAGAAGTTTCTAACTGAAAAGGATGGACAAAACAAGGACCATTTAAGTTAAAAATATCTACAAATGTAATGTCTTAATATTTTCAATCAAGATGTGGTATTAGATTTAGCGTATTTTCTTGCTTAGTCCATTAGACGTAGATTTCCCTAGTGATTTATGTTCCTCAACTTATTAGAATTGATGGCTCGACTGAGATGAGTATTGAAGAGACAATGATAGCTGGTAGATATATGTATCGGTCTCTTGTTTCAAAAGTCTTCTTAGCAATTTGGAGATAAGGCAACATGTTTTCTTAATAATCAATGGACAATATCTATACAAGCATGAAAGCATTTGTGCCCCTATTTGGAGGAGACATGGCTCTTGGATGAATGACTTATGTTTGAAGGGGGGCTGTTCATGTGTTTAGGCCTCACAACTAATGGGGAGATGGAAATTCAATATTTGTGGGCTTTATTTTGTAATTCTAAGATACATGGTTACCCAGCCACTCATCCAGGCATATATACTCGAGATTAGTGAATGTCTCAAGTGGTGGGGAAACTTGAACTAAGATTTTAGGGCTAGTATTTTTATGAAGTTCTAAATTTAAAATTTTGAAACATTGAAATGTGGATTGGTATGACTAACTTAAACTCACCACTTACAATATAGCTCGTTCATATATGCTTATAATAATTGAATCATATTTTAAATAGTTTGTTGCAAGAAAACATGTAAGATTATAATAATATATCTCCCAAGCACTAGCAGCCATTTCGTCAATTGTCCAAAATTGAGATTAAGGGCATGTTTGGTGCACAGTATAAGATAAGGTATGATAGTATAAAATCTAATTAGATTTTAATATTATCCGGCGTTTGACATGGTATTATATAAGATATTGTCATGTATAAGATAATATCATCCAGTATTTGATGATGCACTACATAATACTAGATAGGATAAAATTAACTATTTTTGATAAAAATACCTTTTAATAAAGAACTTATATAATTTTTACAAATATGACATATGTTATTAATTTATATAAAAATCTATTGATTAGTGTGTCCAAAAAATATATTAATTCTTATAAAATCAAAAATCTCCAATATTTTAAAAATTAAAAAATTATTGAATTTTTTATTTTAATATATTAATATTAAAATAATATAGTAATTCTTGAGAATTACACTAATCAACAATGTTAATACATCAATCCCTTATCAGGTCTAATCCCACCCTTTAGGATT
This sequence comes from Gastrolobium villosum, assembly GCA_032173675.1. Classification (NCBI taxonomy): domain Eukaryota; kingdom Viridiplantae; phylum Streptophyta; class Magnoliopsida; order Fabales; family Fabaceae; genus Gastrolobium; species Gastrolobium villosum. The sequence continues at coordinate 68,498 of JAVKPL010004816.1, read as the reverse complement.
CTGATGTATTAAGGAATTTTGGTGTATAATCTTATTGTAACTCCCCTTTCCGGACTGGTCTGTTAACAAACATATGAAAACAAATGTGCATCCTGTTTAATAAAATAGCGAAAGACTTTATATAAATATTACAATAGTTCTCTAGTAACAAATGTGCATCTGTTTAACTTTTTCCTTTATTTTTACATTATGTAGATTCTTACATATTTCCATGCATAGCTATTTTTCAATTAATATAAATTTTACAATCTCATACATATACATAATTCGTACTTGACAAATCCAATGACCATATCTCATGATCAAATCATTATCTACATATAATGACAACTACCATCTTAACTTAATTTACCGACAGCATAACAGCTATATATTGGACTAACCAACAATCATATTCCACAATTATCTTAAAACCTAAAATCTAGAAAATCCAATACACAAAATATCCATATAAATGAATTTCAGAATCCATCCATAGATTCTTACTCAATTTGGCTCCATGCCAATTCTTATCAAAACAAAATCACAAACATAATTTCTTTTACATATCAAAATCCAAACATATAACTGCATAACCTCATTTATAGATATACCTCCCAAACATATACATAACATGTCCATCATACATGCACATATATCCTCATACCAAATATATATAGGTGTACTAAGACTGCACTGCCTCTCATAATACATATCATATTGTACATATATGCATAGCCATAACATATTATGCTCTCAAAACCATATAGTCATCCACTGCTCATAATGCCAAACATATATACACCTATACATATGGTACATCTCCTAAATATCATACTAGCTAAAAGCTCCAGTTGTGTCTGGTAACCATCTTGAACATATGTCTTACCCTTTGAATGCTCACCATCCACTTGAGCACCTAAAAAACATGTCCCCAAATGGGCCAAGTATAAAATCTTAGTAAACTCAAGGTTTATGGAAAAATTCTCCGCCCACGAGTTCACTTCCTGCATGAAAGATCAGAACACATAGCAAAGGAGAAAACATATAATTGAATCCACTCAAATCTTGAATACATAACTTATCAAACACAGATCCTAAATCCTGTACGGGTTATCCTAATGGATTTATACCCTAAGGATAATCTCACATAACATAACAATTACTATCACGCCCGACCGCTTCAAGAATCAATGACTATCCCCACATACTAACACGAGACTTTTCTATGTTTTTTCCTCACTCGCACACTTCCTGGGAAGTTTTCCAAGGAGGTCATCCATCCCGGAATTGCTCCAAGTCAAGCACGCTTAACTGTAGAATTCTTCCATTATGGGCTACCGAAAAGCAGATGCATCTTGTTAGTATAGGTAGTACCAATCAATTCATATAAGCTATTCCAAACTATGCAGTCTCATACCTGCACAGTCTTTGGAATCCCTCTCTTTCGGGTGTCGATTCCATTCATTCATGCTTGTAACCCCCCACTGGAAGCTTGTCAGGAGCCACTCCTTGTTCGTGCCTCTTTGCACCAGTGATCACTCCCCTCCCTCATTAGCGCTCAGGATGTTACAATTACCAAAATGAATATTCTAAACATCAGAAGACACTTAACAAAACTTCTAAATCATTTCCTTATCATATAGCTTAACTTATACATATATGAATCTTCCACATTTTATCACATAGGATAATAGCATGAAACTAAACCTCAGACATCACATTACTTCCAAATACTGAATCCTAAGCAATTCCTGGCGGATTCATCAAATAATCTCTCATCATATCAATTTCACATAGTCTAATCATACTTTCTTGTGACATATCTGATCTCAATATCCAATCTTGATATCTAATCATCAAATCAAATACTGATACCAGTCACACATCTAATCATCACATCAGATACTGATACCAGTTCAAACATAGAATCATCATATCAAATACTGATACCAGTCAAATACATGACAAAAGATGTCAAATCCGTATATAATGGCAGAAAGGTAATTCTCGAAATGGAAACCCATATAATATATATGTACATAATAGTACATAGCATAGCTGATTTCATATCACATAACTAAGAATACGACATCCTGTAGTTAAAATATCTACACGAATAGTCCAGATATATAATCATAGCTAGAAATATGACATCCTGTAGTTAAAATCTTTACACGGATAGTCTATATATATATATATATATATATATATATATATATATATATATATATATATATATGTGTGGCAATTAATTTTCTCATTTACATGAGAAAATTCTCTTATGCAACACACACAATACATGAGTGGGGTCCACAAAAAGGTGAGAAGACACAAAAATTAAGATGTGATCCACTCATGTATTGTGAGTGTAGCATGAGAAAATTTTCTCATGTAAAATGAGAAAACTATTTCCCTATATAGGGTAAAGTTACTAACATATAACATAATCTAAACAATTTTTCCTACTCAAACAAACATGCATGTGGGTCCTATATACATAATAAAAATAAAAAATAAAAAATGCTGGTGCGGAAACCAATGGGTGAGTAGGTAAAAAAAAATATATCATGTTACATAATATTAGTTTTCCCCATATATATATATATATATATATATATATATATAGGGTAAAGTTACTAACATGTAACATAATCTAAACAATTTTTCCTACTCAAACAAACATGCATGTGGGTCCTATATACATAATAAAAATAAAAAATAAAAAATGCTGGTGCGGGAACTAATGGGTGAGTAGGTAAAAAAAATTATATCATGTTACATAATATTAGGTTTCCCCATATATATATATATATATATATATATATATATATATGATTTTAGTGAGTGTACAATGACTGGATGTAAAAATCGGTCCAGTGCATTATGTTCTCCCGCGAGAACACAGTTATAGTAAAATTATAACTATGTTCTCCCGGGAGAACACCATTATAATATTTTTGTATTATATTTTCGCGGGAGAACAAAGTGCATTGGACCGTCCAGTCACTTTGTTTTCATTTTTTTCATATATATATATATATATATATATATATAACAAACGCTTATATATATATATATATATATATATATATATATATATATATATATACACACCTCAATACTTGTCTTATAACAAGATTAATAACTTGTCTACCTTTACATAATTCATCAATACAGAATCATCAGACATCAAAACATCAGAATCCAAAAATCGGAACATCCGAACATCAGAATACCAGAATATTAGAATGTCAGGAATGAGAATTCAGAATATCAGAACATTTGAACATTAGAAGATCAAAAATTTATCTTCTTCATAAATCAGATCATCATAAACACATATCATGTAGTCACATCTTCACATCCCATATGAATGCAACTATACTAGTGTCTAACATACATTAGTCATACAAACATAAAAACCAAAATCCAACTGGACCATGGTGGGACATCAAGATAGAAAAGTATTCCTAAATTGAGAGCTTACCTGTAAATATTTCCTTACAAATAGCTTGATCTTCCAATATTAATTCTCGTGATTCCACACTAGTTTCATGAATAAAGAAGCACCATCAATCACCCAAACATATGATACTTCCAATTTAAGAAACCAACGCTTTACATGTTAAATTCAACAATCAATCAATCAAGGTGACTTAAAATGGTTACTTTAACAACTTTCACTTGACAATTCATGTTTCCAAATATTACTTGAATTTAAGTAAACTTATAAGCTATATATCTTGGACATGGCAGAATTATGGCCTCAAGGTTTCATCATCTTCACATGCTTTCTATTAATCATTTCATAGCATGAACAAAACATGCTCTTGCCAACCTTTTCTATGACTAATTCAAAGTTCATTCATCATTCTAACATCCTATACTTGTTCACCATTCTCAAGAACAATACCAAATAATTCTCACAGGTATTTTTCCTTCACTTGGCCTAAATGGCCATATCATGTACATATGACATTTTATGCTTTCAGATGACAAATATCCATTCTACTCACATCCATTGATCTAAATACTCGTCGTCATCATGTAAACAATGGTTAAACATACTTCCATCTAATTTACCTTAGCATGACCGAATTGCACTAAGGTAGGAATCATAAATTTTCTTCAAACTTTAACTAGTTCTCAATCAAACCTTTTATCAATTCATCATCCATTTATCAAGTTTTCGTATAGACTTTTGATCAAACACCTTTTCTACATCATTTATCATGCCTTGGCCAAAATCTTCTTTGTTTATTTCAACCATCCAACATGCATTTTTAAAGCTTCTCCAAGCATAGTTTAACTTCAAATCAAAAACAAACCATCTTCCAATGATAAACCATATTAAAATCTCATGATTTAACATCATCATAATCAGCCTCAAACCGTGGAAAACCCAAGTTCATATCTTGAATTTCAACCATTAGTATTCAAGTATATTACCTTGAATAACTTCCGAGATAACTACAAATTGTTCTCCATACTTCAAACCATCAAAACCCTCATCCCCCACCCCCCCCAAAGAAAGCATGTAGTTCGCAACATAGGAGGAAGAAAGTCTTATTTAATACAACCTCTCTTGAAGAACTAGAGGTATGGTTAGACTCACAAGAGTATAAGCTTCAAGTTTTGTATAGAAATCTAAGCTTAAAAGTGTCTATATCAAGAAGCACAAGCTTTCCTTTCATGTTCTTATGGGTTCGACCAACTAGAGAAGAAGAAAGAAAGAAGAGAGTGTGGAGGAGAAGAAAAAAACAAGAGCAACCAACTTTCTGTGTAGAAAAATCCACGTAGTTACGAAGTAACTTCAATTTTCTTTCTTCTTTGACTTCTCATGTTTATGATGAATATCATTGGTTGATATTTTTCCAAGACTTTGACTCATTTTAATCAATTTCTCTAATCATAATTAGATCAATCTAAGAACACTTTGAGTCTATAAAATTTGCCAAACTATGTTTAATTAAACCATCAAAATCAAGTTTAGGCCAAGTTTTGCCTATTTGCAAAATGGTCCATAAACTTTCACATATTTATATTTTGACTCACAAAATTTCCAAATAATTCCACTTGGATCCTAATTGACTTGTCTGACACAAATTATATCCAAATACTTCTTTTCATGTCAATCATATGACTAACTCTTCAAAACTTACATAAAAAAACTTACTTATCTCGTAATTTGCAAAACTTACTAATCAACATCATTATCATCTTATGTTTTCAAGACTTAATAGTGTGAATCATTATACTTATACTATACAATGGTTATACCAAATAATTAAAAATATCATAACGTATAGTATAAACTTATATTATCATGCCTTATACATCACACCAAACAGGCCCTAAAAATGTTATACTCTCAAAAATTTTGGTCATAATGGTAAAAGTAAAAGAGATTGAAAGTATTTTAGCTTTTAAAGTTTTATCATTTGGGAATCTTTCAAATGATTATGAAAAGGACTATGTTTTAACAGAGAAAAAAGGGAAACAACTAATAAAAATATTAGTCTAAGGGTGTAAGTGGGTCTTAAATTTGTTAGGGCCTTAGGGTCTAAAGCCTGACCCGCTTTAAAAATAATACATGCTTGAGATCAATAAATATATTCGCATGGATTGCGATCCTTAGCTATGTAGCATCGATACTGACACGGGACATGTGACACGATACGACACGACACTCTGACACGTTAATTCTAAAAAATGTTAGATTTCGACACGTTAGGACACGTTTTGATATTAAATAATATTTTTAATTTATGTAGTGTATATTATATTTAATATTCAATAATTTAACAAAAAATGAAACTAAACTTATAATATTCACCAATTTTGCAAAGAAACAAAATATATCTCAAATATTTATATTAAATTCAATAAAATGGTAATCGTAATCAACGAATTTAATAGGTGGAACTAAAAAGCTCAACACAACTCAACCTTTGAACCTTTTTTTGAATTTCTATAATACGTGTTGAAGTGTCAGGGAGTGTCGGAGTGTCAGAGAGTGTCGGGAAGTGTCGGACACAACACGTCAGAATTTTTGAAGTGTCGATGTTTCATAGATCCTTAGTATCCTTCTGTAACTCTTCTGTCTATGGCATGAAAAAGAGTAGAATTTTTATATTTTTTATTTTGGGAGGGGAGAGTGAGCTATCTCCGCTTGAAAATATGGGTCACTCTTGTAAAAAACAAAAGAACATAAATTATTAAGTGAAGATCACTAGCTTGAATGCATCTCTAACATACTTCTCATCATAGAGAATCTAATGCTATATCAAGAACTAACTCTCTTTAAAGTTGTAATTTTGTTTTTGATAAAAACTTATAAATGATTTTATTAATTAAATATCTTAGAGAGTAAATAACAGGGAAAACTACAGGAAAGTAGCGCATGAAGAAACCGAGTATTGAAGATTTGATCACTGCTCACAAAGTATCCTCCATGTATGCACAATATGATTCCTTCAATCGATAAAGACAAGGGAACAATAAGATTTCACTTTCTATTTTAATTATTCTGTCTCACTTTAGGTCAATTTTCGACAATGTTAAATTGGACTAGACGGTGAATTGGCGATGTTTCCAGTTCAAGTTCAATTGTTTAAACTTAATGATCAAACAAAATCGTGACGTCATAAAAATAATTCAAATGCTACAATACGAAATATAAAAAATATTAAGGAAATTCAACAAAATATTGAAGATTCTCAAAAGAAAATCAACATTGGTTAGTTGGTTCGACTCATTAATTGGTCAGTTAAATTAGATTTTGACAAGATTTAATTGTTCTAAAATCGCCTAATTGAGCATGAATTCAATTTTTTTTTTCGGTACATTGCCAGGAGGTATCCTCGTTCAACCTTCTTCGGGCACCATGCCCTCGGGGTACGACCCGTTTGGGTTAGCCCCTCATTATGAGGGTGGGTGCACTAAGCTTCGCAACCAGAAAAAGGACGAGACTAATCCCCCAATCGAAGATTTTTGGCTTATCCTCTAGCCCCAAAGATTTTTCAAGAAACTGCTTGAGGCAGGATTTGATCCCTGCACCAAACAATCCCTTGAGAGCTCAGCTGCCAACTAAGCTATATCCTTAGGGGTTAAATTTATAACCAAGTAGTTTTTGTTTATTTTCCCTGTATTCTCCACACAAAAAATTAAAAATTAAAAAACCAAACCATATTCAACTAACTTGGATCCAGTCCAATCTAATTCTAATAACATTGATTTTAATTTTTAAACAACGCTAACATTTATATAGAACAATACTGATGTTTCCAGTCTTATATACAAACATTTAAGTATTATCAATCTAGATCAATTAATTGGCTTTGACGATTTAAGATTTAGAATTTAGAGTTGTCTGAGACAATACCGAGTTAGATGGAGTTTTAAAATCCTCCTTTTAAAATTTTCCTCTATATATCTGGATATACATGAATTTTTTGTTTTGTGCATTCTCTAAGTCGTTAAAATTTTTGTTGTTTGAAATTTCAGGATATGCTTTAAAAATGGGGATTCAATTTTTTTGAAATTGAGAAATAATTTTAGTATAAATTAGACTTAGTTTAGCTGATAAATACAAGCATTTCTATAAAGCTTAAAGTTTGATTCTTGTTATCAACAGCGGTGGACCTAGGGAAGTGCTAGGGTTGCTACCGCTGCTACCTAAGCTTTGAATTATTTTATTAATATATATATATATATATATATATATATATATATATATATATATATATATATATATATATATATATATATATATATATATATATATATATATATATATATATATATATATATATATATATATATATATATATATATATATATATATATATAATGAGTGGGGATATTCTAACTACCAAAAATTCTTACTACTAACTTATTACCCATCACATCACCATTGGATCAAAGAGAGAGAGTGTTAAAAAGTTTTTGAAGAAAGAGAAAATGTTAATCTAATGGTGATTAGATAGGTAGTAAATTGGTAGTGGAAAATTTTGGTATATATATATAGGAGGGATATTCTCACTACCAAAATTTTTCACTACCAATTTACTACATATCTAATCACCATTAGATTAAAATTTTCTCTTTCTTCAAAAACTTTTTTAACATTTTCTCTCTTTGATCCAATGGTGATGTGATGGGTAATAAGTTACTAGTAAGAATTTTTGGTAGTTAGAACATCCTCACTATATATATATATATATATATATATATATATATATATATATATATAATTTTATTTTAATAATATTTATAGGTTATTATAGCTAAAAATTAATCCCTCTTTAACAAAATAAAAATTAAAAAAACCCTATCCCTCTCTCATCTATCCTTTGCTTTTCTCATTTTATGGCTTCTATTTCTCTTTATTATTTTTTTAAATGAAAGTGTGGTAGAGTTATTTTTTCCTTACTTAAAAAATTCAGTTTCTCTTGATCCTTGCATCGTATAAATAAATAAAAGGAAAGCAATTTCTGTTTTTAAAAAAATAAAATGATACAAAAATATACATCATGATATTTTTCAATCATTTGACACCATTTGAAAACAAGCATGAAAAATCAGTTTCTCTTTATCCTTGCATCGTATAAATAAATAAACAAGCACTGGTTTGTACTCTATAGGCAGCACAAGGTAAGCAATTTTAGCTATATTTTTAATCTTAACTTATTCCATTTGAAATTAAAGGAAAGTAATTTCTGTTTTAAAAAAAACAAAATGATACAAAAATATACATCATGATATTTTTCAATCATTTGACACCACTGTTGATTGAATTCATACCGTGAAATTAAACAGTAGCGCAGTAATTTGAATAGTACTTAGTACTCACTTTATCCAAACACATCATAGCAATAGAATAATTACTTGTACTTGTTTTCCCAATTTCTGTCGGAACAATTGAAAGTGCTTTCTCATTAATAAAGATTATCAAGGGAAAACTTTGAAATCAAATGAAAAAGATGATTCTTTGATTACATGTAAAAGAAATTGTTTTAAATTTTAGCATAGTTTCACTTTCAAGAGTGAGGTTATACTTATAATTTTTTTCACTTATAATCTCTTATAACTCAATCTTAATCATTGATTTTCCTCAATTAAACGGTTATAATTTATTGGGTTATAATTATTAGATTCTGATAAATTATAACCGTTAGATTGATGAAAATCAATGGTTAAAATTAAGTTGTAAGAGATTATAAGCGAAAAAAATATAAATATAACATTTTCTCTAATTTCAATTATATAAGAGTTTAATAATATGAAAAAACGTAGAGCAATGAGCCGAATTTGGTTTCTATACAAATATTCTTTCAAACTTTTTATAATAAGTTGATATTTTATTAGAAGTATTTTTATTTATAATATAATTTTTTTTAATTTCTCCTACCACCATAAAAATCCTGTCATTGGTTATCAATACAATTCCTCTTTAATAAGCGCGGAATTTGTAAGTTATTTATAAGTTCTCATTGACACCTATGAGATATCTTAACCAGCGGCGGATCTACTCATGCTCCAATGACCGCAAGACATGAAATTTTTAAAAAATATTTGATGAATTTTTTTTATGGATGCTTTGCTCTGTTGGACACCGCCTAGTGTTCATTTGTAAAGCTTTTAAAATTAAAGAAAGCAAGGGTGTTTGGTTTTGCCTCGGTGTCTGCATCTGCCTCTGCCATGTCCACGCATAGGTTTATAATTTCAATTCAAAGCTTCATTTTTTGTCTGCAAAGATGCTAAATTGTGGGTAACTAAATCCCATTTGGTTTTCCTTATTTACAACCATGGTCTCGCAGTTGGGGAAGCATGAGCGCTGCGAGCTCATTGAAACTACTGTTAAGAAACAAAATGACCATAGCCATGTGTATCATTCTGGTTTTAAGAACGTGTCATTTTTCCCTTGTTTTCAAAATAAAATAAAATAAAGAAATGACACGTTCCTCTCCCAATATTTTTTAAAAACTTCGTACCTTATGGTTTTGTTTGGGAGTTGATTTTAGGAGGGAAAGGAAAGAAAAGTGAGGGTTTTACTAAGCCCTCCCCTTGTTTGTGAGTTTAAATAAAGGAGGGGAAGGAATTGGAGATTTTTACTAAACTCTCCAAAATCCTCCTAATTCCTAAAATTAAAGTTCCCCCAATTGGGGGGGTTTGAGGGGGGAAATATTAAAAATTACTTATCTACCCTTAGCATTAAAATGTGAATCATTTTAAATGTGACATTATTAGAAAAGTCTCAAATACTGACAAATCGTCAAAAATAATGATGAAATTTTTGATGAAAATCACATACGTCAAGATTTTTTCATCAAAACTAAAGACGAAACAAGATTTTGTAATAATCACTGACATAAATTTTTTTACGGGTAAGAATTCAGTCAAAACTATTGACGAATCTAAATTTCGTTGAAACTTTCAACGAAAATATTTTCGTCCAAAATTTGACGAAACACATCTCCACCGAAAAGTTTCACCAAAATTCTTTACAGAATTTATATTCCGTCAAAAGTTTTCGACGAAAATATTTTCGCTAAACTTTTTGACAAAAAATTTCAGTCGAATATATAAAGAAACACATTTTCATCGAAAATTTTTGACGGAAAATATTTCGTCAAATTTTTTGATATAAATTATTACCATCAAAATTTTCAGCGGAACACATTTCTGTCAAAAAATTTCAACAGAAAATTTTTCCGTAAAAAAAATTGACGAAAAATATTTCGATTAAAATGTTTGACGGCAAAAATATTCTGTCAAAATTTTTTACTGAATCTAAATTTCGTTGAAAGTTTCGAATGAAACATTTCCCTCAAAATATTTGACAAAACAATTTCCGTCAAAATTTTTATCAGAACACATTTCTATCGAAATTTTGAACGAAAAACATTCCGTCAAAATTTTTGACGAAATGTTTTTTACGTTTAAAGCATTTCATGGAGGAAATCATTTTCGTCAAAACTTTTGCCAGAAACTAAATTTCGATAGAAAATTTATTTTTGTAAAAATTTTCATCGGAGAAAAATTTCCTTCGCTTTTCAACGAAGAGTATTCTGACGAAAATTTTTTGTAGCTTGCAGCGTAGAAATTTCTTAAAAAATATTATCTTTTTTAATATTGTGAAAAATACAAAAATAATTTTGTTAGAAATTTTAAATTTAATTTAGTTTTTAAAATATAATAATTATATTAATTTTAAAAAGGGGTAAAATGGTAAAAATATCTCATTAACCCTCCATTTCCCTCCCTTTCCCTTTTTAACTCCCAAACAAGGGAAGGGATATTCCCTTCCCTTCCTTCCCCTCCCTCCCCCTTGCATCCCCTTCCTTCCCTTCCCCTCCAAACTCCCAAACAAAGCCTATGAGTATGGGTGCTAAACGAGGCAGGCCTTTCAGGGGCCTTTGGCTCTACTCGTGAAGGCCTGATTTACATGTCTAAAATTGGTTGTTGACACCAGGCTTGAACTTGTATAAAGGTTTCAAGCTCTAATTTAAAACCTCGGCCTTAGAGCCTCCCACGCTGGCCTAGTATATTATTTTTATTTATATTTTATATTTTTTATACTACTTGTAATAGCCTCTTTTTCTTCTCAATCCATTTCACCCCATTTTATTGGTTAAATAGATTTTTTGAATGATTTTGTTCTATATTATGCTGTTTGGATATACATTGAATTTATGATATTTACGGAATTATGAGTGTTGTTGATTGTATATTTTGTTTGGATAAATTTTTGTTATTTTTTTTTAAAAAAAAGGCTAAATCAGGCTTTTATTTTTTGTAAACAAAGCAAGCCACAGGCCGATAATAATAATTATAACAGGTAGCAGGCTTGGTCAGGCTGACACATTTAAACACATGCTTAGCCTTTTAAGACCAAAGCTCGGCTCGGCTCGGCCCGGCTCGGCCCATTAACACCCCTACTAGTTATGAGTTAATTACAAATATCATTTTGCCCTTTTCTGGATGAGAAATATAACAATTTTATATTATACTAAGTGGCTACCTTTGTGGGAGGTTTATGCAAGTAGAAGAAAATTCTCAATATGAACACAAAATTCTCACATGCTAACATGCTTATTGGGGTTCCTATTTTGGTACAATTAGTGTTTTTTAAAGCATTTAAAACTTTATTTAAAAAAAATCGAGGGAGCTACACCAGAATCCCCATGTAACGGTAATGGAATATAACGGTAATGGAATATAACAGTAATGAGTATATCTCAATAACTAGTACTTATAGCAGTGCTCCTATAGTAGTGTCCTTATTGTAATTCCTTAATTATAATAGTGTTTTCTATTATAACAACCTTCATGGTTATAAGTAGGTATGTGGCTGTTAAGAAATGATATCAGAGAATTATTGCAATTTCTCATCTCTCCCTTGACTCTTTCTCTCTCAATTCCCTCTTCTACTCCTCTTATCCTTTCTGCAATCTTCTTCTTCTGTAGCATCTGCTACAATGGTGCTTTCATCGAGCTACTCTCCCTCCATAGCTAGAAGTAACTTTCATCTTCTTCCACAACGAATCACTGATCCCCAAGCTCACCCGTCAATATCACCTACCATTACATCATGCTGGGATCATATCACTGTAGCACTTCATGCATTCGACCAATCCCTTACAAGATCGCATGCTGACTTTGCACAGGCTAGGGCCGAGATGTGAGCTAAGTTTGCACGGTTTAGAGTCGAGATGCGCGCTGATTTCGCCCAGATCAGGAAGATATAGCTGTTACCAGGATTCAAAGGATATTTCGTGGTTATTTGATGAGGCGTCACTGTTTAGTGATTGATGAAAACGAACTACAAGCTGCTACCAAGTTTCAAACAGTATTTCATGAATTTTTATCCCCTCGATTCACGTATGACGACCAGAACCATACCAATGGGTTTTTGCTGGGGGACAAAGGTCGAGTACAACAGTTGGAATCTATCAGCTATGTGAATGATGCAATGATTGTGGTTCCATTGGCTCTATGCGCGTTTCCTCGGGTTTGTCTTTCCACCATGCCCTTGACTGTCAGACTTGACGCAATGATGAAGGATGTCGGTGACCCACCTTGAAATCCAGGGATTGCAGTTAACCCAGATGCCATTGCTATGACTCAATAATATTATTTTACCAGCAATTGGTCCACTCACCTTGCATTTTACTTGGACCAAGCTTGTGGTCGTGTATGCCTGGAATGTTGATAGGATATTTGCACGAAACCTGTTCGATGAATTACCTGTGCAACTCATGGTGATTAGGAATCCCTATCCACTCATCCAACAAATGATATGTTTGGATTCACATGGCCGTTGTCTCGACACTAGTCTTAGTACTACAAAAGATGTCTTCTTGAGAGCCTTGCAGCACGAAGAGGACCATAAGAATCTTTCGTTGAAGCCTCAAGAACAAGTGGATAGAGTGAGGATTGTTATTCCAACCATTGTCATTCAAATTGGTAATGCTTCTGTCATCTATCTAGACTATAACCTTCGTGTTGACTTTGTGTTTCATGCAAACACACATGTTGCTGCAGTTATAAATTTAACCCATGGTAGAGTGTGTGCTTATGATGCTAAAAAGAATTTTGCATCCTTGTTATTCTTCATGTTTGGTTTATGTGATAATGCTTCATATGGTAACTCTGTTATTGCCAATACTAAGTTGGGTGATGGAGTTAATTTTGCCACTTGTTATCGAGCACTCAATTATGGATTGCTTTTTGAGGGTATGGAAACAGAGGGAGCATTTTTTGGACAACATTTGTGCATGTTATTCTTTGGTATTTTTGGGTTCAAGTTACCTGACAAGTGCTGCAGTAGGATATCAACAACTGAATTGGTTTCAACCATGACCCAAGTGATTAGGAAGCATGATGTTCTTGGAAAATTTGTTGAATTTTATGGTAATGGTTAGAGTAAATTTTATGAAATACATCATGATTGCTTGCAAAATTTTCAGGGCTGTCAATCTCTAGGCGTACAATTGGGATCTACACTGGGTATCCTGTTGCATTTGATGCCAAGGGGAGAATACTTGGATCAGATTCTGCTTACTTTGGTGGTTTTTCCTTCTCACACGGCTTCTGATATTGTATTGGAACCTCACAATGGTACTTTCTTTGTTCACCAACTGGAGGAAAAAGTAGATGAATATATATTGCTTGACACTAAAACCTTGTACAATTTTTGCTTCTTTACCATGAAGAGCATTACCCCAAGCTTTGTTCATCTAAACCAATTAATATCAGCAACCATACATGTTCTTACTTCTTGTTTGCGCTTCCATATTCTGCTATACTCTGATCTGGGGAAGGTTGTTGTGACTTCCTTGGGTGCAAATGATGGTACACCCATAAGGCATATTGCAAAGCCTGTTATTATAACCAATTCATCATTTTTGGAATGTTTTGAAGCAATTGGCACAACAATGCAGGTTTCTTTGCAAAATGCTCTAGAAATGATGAGATGTAAGACTAGTTATGGTCCAATAGCAACACTCCAATTAACTCAACATGCTATAGTTGGGTTACTGCTTACTTTTCTTGATACCTTCAACTTGGAGAATCTTCTTTTTATGGGTCATGATAAATTACATCACAGAACTGGTGTTTCTCACTTTTCATTGATGGATTTTCATAACTTTACCTTTGAAAGGCTTGGAGGTGTAAAGTTTCCTTCTATGCGTTGTACACTCATATGTCCATGCATTGTTGCTCAAAGTCTCATCTTTGATCCGGGTGGCAAAGCAACTCAACCTCGAGGACGAGGTTGGTCTGAAGGAGGATGGAAAGTAACGGTAATGGAATATAACTGTAATGAGTATATCTCAATAACTAGTACTTATAGCAGTGCTCCTATAGTAGTGTCCTTATTTTAATTCCTTAATTGTAATAGTATTTTCTATTGTAACAACCTTCATGGTTATAACTAGGTGTGTGGCTGTTAAGAAATGATATCAGAAAATTATTGCAATTTCTCATCTCTCCCTTGACTATTTCTCTCTCAATTCCCTCTTCTACTCCTCTTATCCTTTCTGCAATCTTCTTCTTCTGTAGCATCTGCTACACCCCATCACTAAGGGTGCAGACATAAACAAAAAAGTCTGGGTCGGGCACTGATCTTAACGTTAGAATAACAGAACATCTCTTTCCTTTAAGTGGATCCAATAATGTTATACACGTTAACATATCCACAGGTAAATCATTGTACCAATGCAGTGGCGAGTTTGAACTTCGAATGCAAGAACATCTCCGAATGGGTTTAATTTTGACTGGTGTTTTTTGGGTTTTGAGAATCACTATATCTGAGTAAGGTTCATGCTTTGTGATAAACCTTTAGTTTATTTAGTTTTATAGACTAAATTAATATAAATTATCAAGTTGAATAAGTCAAAAACTAGGGTTTTAATACAATAATCATGAACTTTATGAATTATCAATTAAATGATATACATTTGCTATTTTGAAGGGATTTGGAGATAAAAGGAGGAAGAATTGAAGATATGAAAGATGAAGACCAAAACAAGAGGATTTAATAGACCTCATCAAGATTATCAAGTTGTTAGAGAGGGGGCTTAAGCCCCCAATTCAAAGCTAAAGCTTCCTAAAATCAGCAAATCGCCTCTGCCTAAGCAGGCTTAAGCCCCCAATTCGAAGCTAAAGCCTCCTAAAACCAGCAAAAAAGGCCTCTGCCTAAGCAGGCTTAAGCCCCAATTAGGAAGCTAAAGCCTCTTGTATAAGCGAATTTGTTCGGCCTTAGCAAGCTTAAGCCCCCAACCTTGGGCTTACGCGCGAGCCAAGAAGGAAGTTTAGACTCAAAGAGCGCGCTTAAGCTCGCTCCAGCAGGCTTAAGCGCGCTAGGTGAAATTTCCATGCAATCCGCAGAGAAACACTCGGTTCATGTTCGTGAGCGGCGGAGACGGATGAACATCAAGTCCGCACTGGGGATATTGAAGATTCACTAATCATCTATGGAGTTTGGGGGAGTTTTTATATTGTCTTTCATTCTTGATATAAATATGTCTGGCTAGTTTTATAATTGTGGTAAGGGTCACAACCCTTGATGTGAACCCCTTGTGATTTGGTTAAATTTATATTCATCTATGTTAATTGAGTTTATTTTACCTTGTTCTTCATCTTATAATTCTTCTAGAACTGATCACTCTTTTAGGATTGCGAGGGTTAGGGTTTTCAATAGGAATATTAGAATTCTAATTCCTGACAAGAGGTAAGATAATTGTTCATGTATGCACTAGGGATAGGCTACATGAACCGCAAATGTGAAAGATTCATTGATTTGAAGGTTTAACTTAAAAAAGGATTTCTAAGGGATTAGGATTCTAATAGGGTTAATGATAGAAGCAAGTTCTATCGAGAAGAAAATGAGGGAAAAGAAGTAAGAACAAAAGAGAAGAATTTTCTGATTTTCATTGAATGACCCTTATTACAAACATGTTGCCCTCTTTATACTTCGAAGGTTCAACAGAATTACAACAAAAACTAATCAATACTTGTAACCTATCTAATAAACAGTTATTGGCCGTTTGATGAAGTAACAGAATCCTAACTAACTTGTTACAACAGAAATGTGCTTTGATCACTTAACATATGAAGTGCATGTTGATCCTAATCATTGAATCTATCTGGTCTTCTACTCATTCTCTTAGTTCTTCTTTCTGCAATAGATCTTTCAAATTCAGATCCCCTTGGATACACCTCCTCTTCTACACCTGCATGCAATTTTGGTCCTGGCTGTATCTCTTTTTCTTCAGTTGTTATTGATGTTACTTCAATTGAGCTTTGGCTATTGGACTTAATGCACCTTGGGCCTACATCAATACCTCCCTAATTGAAATCAAACTTGTCCTCAAGGTCGAAAGTAGCATAATGTGTAGAGAACTCAGCAAGAGATTCCCATGTTTTATTCTCCTCTGTCATGTCATTCCACAAGATGTGTATTTGTTGAACTGGAACATCTCCTATATGAATTACTCGAGTATCCAGTAGTTTTTGGGGTTCCAAAATTGGCAAACCTCCTTGAAAACATTCTGTAAGTGAACATGGAGTAATAGTATGGTCTCCTTTGAAAGGTTTTAATAAAGAAACATGAAAAGTATGATGAATTTTGGCATGTGGAGGTAAAGCCAATTTATAGGCAACCTTACCGACACGTTTGAGAACTTCAAAGGGACCAAAATAACGTTTGGCCAGCTTATGGGACAGCCTATTAGCCACTGAAGATTGTCTATAGGGTTGAAGTCTAACCCATACAAGGTCACCCACCTTATAAAGGATATCTCCCCTATGTTTATCTGCATTCTATTTCATAAGCTCCTGAGAATGCAATAAATTTTCCTTCAATTATTGTAAAATTTCTTGTCTATCACCCAATATCTGATCAATCTCGTCCAGTGTAGCATTATAAGGTAAATAATTCAAAATAGATGGAGGCTCACGTCCATATACATCCATAAAAGGAGACATACTAGCTAAAGTATGATAAGTGGTGTTGTAGCAATATTCTGCCAGTGTAAAATCGTGGACCACTTTTTTGGAGTGTCAGCAACAAAGCATCGAAGATATTGCTCCAAGACTCGGTTAACCACCTCAGATTGACCATCTGATTGAGGGTGGTATGCTGTTGTGTGCTTCAGCTTGGTGCCACTGAGTTCGAATAGCTCAGTCCAAAACTTGCTGAGGAATAAGGGATCTCTATATGAAATAAGAGACCTGGGCATACCATGAAGTTTACATACCATTTGAGAGAACAAGTCAGCAACCTTGCTAGCATTAAATTTCTTAGGTAATGATCCAAAGCCTGTCAACTACCACTAGAATAGTGGTGTAGCCATATAACATAGGAAGACCAATTATAAAATCTAATGATAAGTCTTCCCAAATTTGTGTAGGAATTATTATAGGCTGTAATAAGCCAGCAGGTGCCTGTGTTGAATACTTCATCTGTTGGCACACCAGGCATGAATTAACAAATTCCTTAACAGCTTTCCTTAATCCAGGCCAAGTAAAACTGGCAGAAGTCTTAGCCAAAGTCTTCTGAATACAGACATGACCACTAGCCAAAAAGGAATGAGCTTCTTGGAGTACTTGATGAACTATTGGTGAACTAGGATCCAACAATAGTTTCCCATTACACAATAAAAGTCCTTCCCGAACCTCCAAATCAGGATGAATAGTAGGATCTTCGGTTAGTTGCTGATATTTTTGTTGGAAAAATGCATTACACTGGTTCTTTTTTTTTTTAAAATCCGCCAGTATGGTGAAATTCACCACAGCCACTGTTTGAATTGCCAGCATAGAAGGATAACGAGAGAGGGCATCTGCCACTCTATTTTCCTTTCCTGGTTTATACACAATAGAATACTGAAATCCAAGGAGCTTAGCAAGATAGTATTGCTGTTCAGGGGTCTGAATGACTTGATCTAGCAATGCACGTAAGCTCTTTTGGTCAGTTCTGATTAATAACTTCCTGCCTAGAAGATATTGTCTCCATTTCTTGACTGATTCAGTAATAGCATAAAGCTCTCTCACATAGGCAGAAGCTTTCTGCATTTTGAGAGTTTGTTTCTTGCTGAAATAAGAAATAGGATGTTCATCCTGTAATAGAAAAGCTTCTATCCCAAGATCCGAGGCATCAGTTTCAATCACAAAATCATGGTCGAGATTTGGAAGAGCAAGTACTGGTGCTGAAGACATGGCTGTTTTCAAGTGCTCAAAAGCAAATTGAGTAGTCTCTGTCCAATAGAAGGAATCTTTCTTGAGTAAATCAGAGAGGGGAGCAGCTATAGCAGCATAATTACACACAAATCTTCTGTAATAACGAGTGAGGACCAAAAATCCCCTTAGGTGTTTGAGGTTTTTTGGTGTAGGCCATCCAACATGTCCTTAATTTTGTTGTAATCCATATGGACTCCTGCAGCAGACACTACATGACCAAGATACTCTACCTGATGCTGTACAAATGAGCATTTGCTTCTCTTGACATAAAACTGATGTTGTTGCAGTTTAGTGAGTACCATTTTTAAGTGATGCAAGTGACTATCCATGGATGAGCTATAGATCAATATATCATAAAAAAATAGCAACAAACTTGCGAAGAAATGGCTGTAATATCAAGTTCATTGTTGCTTGAAATGTAGATGGGGCATTTTTTAAACCAAAAGGCATAACAAGAAATTCATAATGACCTTAATGGGTTCTAAAAGCAATTTTATGAATGTCAGAAGAATAAACCCGAATTTGATGATAACCTGCACTCAAGTCCAGCTTAGAAAAGACTTGGGCTCCTCCTAGCTCATCCATCAACTTATCTGCTGTGGGAATAGGAAATCTATCCTTGATGGTGATAGTGTTAAGTGCTCTATAATCAATACAGAAATGCCATGTTCCATCTTTCTTCTTAACTAGAAGAACAGGTGAAGAAAATGGACTTGTACTGTTGCGGATGAAACCGAATTCGAGCATTTGCAGCACCGATTTCTCAATTTCACTCTTTTGAAAATGAGGATATCTATAGGGTCTGACATTGACAGGTGGAACATTGGGTTGTAAATGGATGCCATGATCTAGTAGCCTATGTGGTGGCAACTCTTTAGGCTCTTGGAAAATGTCATCAAATTCATGCAGCAAAGATTGCACTTGTGGAACCAATTATGGAACTGGAAAAGTAACATGGTTATCCAGCAAAGTGAGTTGATACAATGAGGCTACTTGATCATAATTTTGAATCCTTCTGAATTGATTTATTGAAATCAGATTGTGATGCTTATCCCCTTGTAGTTTGATTCTTGTATTGTCCCATGTGAATTCCATAGTCAACTATTGATAATCCAACATTATAGGTCCCAAACCTTGCATCCATTGCACTCCCAGTACCATATCAGCTCCTTGTATAGGCAGAACATAGAAATCTACCAAAAATATATGCTGCTGAATCTGGACTGGCACAACAGAACATAGTCCTTCACATTTCAAGACTTGACCATTTCCCACCATTGCATCAAATTGCTTTTTTGTGATCATGGGTAATTTAAGAGTTGAAACCACCTTTGGTTGTAAGAAATTATGGGTACTTCCCCCATCTACAAGCAAGGCTAACTCAGACTTCCCAATATAACAAGTGAAGCGTAGAGTTTATGGAACAATGAATCAAGATAAAGCATGAAAACTAATATGGGGTGAATCGATGGGAATGGTTTCTGTTTCAAGTAGGGGTTGGTCTATTGTGTCTAAAGGTGGTGGTTCATGCTCAAGTAGTTTATCATCTGGTACAATAAGGAGATGAACTGAAGCTTTGCATTTATGTCCTACAAAATATTTGTCTCCATAATAGAAACAAAGTTTCTTTTCTCTTCGTTCCTGAATCTCACTTTGACTTAAGCGATGGGTGGGTTTATTTGAGTGGACATTGGCTGTAACAGGCTTAACAGGTGTAGGATTTACTGGTTGAGTAGTTGGAGTAGGTAACAAGGGTGGATATGGGGAATGGAGCTTGGGATATGTGGTCTTGGTTTGGAACTTCAATTCCTGGATTTTGGCTAGTGCTATGGCTTTAGTTAAGGAAGAAGGTTGGAAGGCAGAAACTTCATGTTGGATATGTGGTAGTAGTCCCGAAATAAAGCAACTGAGAAGAAAAGATTCAAAAAGTCCATTTACCTTATTTGATAAGGTTTCAAATTCGGTTTGATACTCCATCATTGAACCTCTTTGCAATCACTTGGCCAATTTGCCTTGATAATCTTCAAGCTCCTTTGGTCCAAAACGAATTTGGAGAGATTGCAGAAAACCTTCCCATGATGTAATTGAAGTATTCTTATGTAACCATTTGTACCAAGCCAAAGCTTTCCCATCGAAATGAAAAAGGAGCCACTCGTAATCTTTGTTCTTCAACAATTTCATAAAAATCAAAGAATTGATTTACCTTGAAAATCCAATCCTGAGGGTCATGGGAACCATCATACCGAGGAACCTTCATGTGTAAGTTCTTGGCTGCCTAAAGCTCTCTTGATCCAGAGGTATGGTTTTGTGAAGAAGATGCAGAATGAGTTGTCTCACGTTCTCTGTAGTTATCGAAAATCGCATCCAATTTACAAGTGATTTCCATGTACTACCGTTGCATCTGCTCCTTGAGAACTTCAACATCAGATTGTGTTTGTTCCCAGCGATCATCAATCGATTTAGAACGGGTTGCATTCGCCATAGTTTAGGAAGATGAAAGCACCAAATTGATAGAAGCAAGTTCTATCGAGAAGAAAAGGAGGGAAAAGAAGTAAGAACATAAGAGAAGAATTTTCTGATTTTCATTCAATGACCCTTATTACAAACATGTTGCCCTCTTTATACTTCGAAGGTTCAACAGAATTACAACAACAACTAATCAATACTTGTAACCTATCTCCTAAACAATTATTGGCCGTTTGATGAAGTAACAGAATCCTAACTAACTTGTTACAACAGAAATGTGCTTTGATCACTTAAGACATGAAGTGCATGTTGATCCAAATCATTGAATCTATCTGGTCTTCTACTCATTCTCTTAGTTCTTCTTTCTGCAATAGATCTTTCAACTTCAGATTCCCTTGGATACACCTCTTCTTCTACACCTGCATACAATTCTGGTTCTGGCTGTATCTCTTTTTCTTCAGTTGTTATTGATGTTACTTCAGTTGGGCTTTGGCTATTGGACTCAATGCACCTTGGGCCCATATCAGTTAATAAGGTTAAGATCATTAAGGAATTAAGGCTTAACCAATTAAATAAAATATAGTGAATCGTTTGATCAATTGCATAATTGACTGTAAACGTTAATTCAGGTTACAAGGTGGGGATCATAAAGGTGTTGACGTCTCTTTATCGCAATATTTTCTCAAACATTTTCTCAACCTTTAATCTTTTGTTCTTGATTTCTAAAAGAACTTTTGAATCATTTACATTTTCTTGAATTATTATCAATCATTTCACAAACCACAATTGTTCTTAAAACCATTTTTATTAATCCAACAAGAGAGGAATATTTATAATAACTTTGGTGCCTCAATCCTCGTGGAGACGATACTCTACTCATGATTTTATTACTTGGTATGCTCGGTGCACTTGCCGATTTTACGCAACATTTTGCAACAAAGCACCAATGTTTCTTGGGTTTTGAGAATCGTTTTCATGGAGTTTTTAATTTTTTTATTTATTTAGAGACTGTTTCGTAATTATTGTAATTTGGCTTTTATTGCCTATTTAAGAACATTGTGAACTCTAATTTATTTGGTTTGGTTTGTTTAAATAAAGATTATATTAAGAGTTTAGCCCACATTGATTCCTAGTTTTTCAAACGCTTCGACATTATTAATTTCTGAAGTTAGATGTCTTTTTTTCAGTTGAGTCTTGCTGGACTTATTATTTACATGAATTTATATGAAATCAACCTCTAGGCCAAAAAATAAATAGTAAATAAATTTATTGAACTTGTTCCTATCTCAAGGAAATATGTAGTGTCTTTTTTTCTTTTTGTGGTAAACATGTAGTGTCTTAAAGATAAAGAAACTTGACAATTACGGAAGTAACAGCATCAAAGGTATCAAATATCTTAATTTATTCTTTCCTTTATGGCTATATTGATAGAGACAAGTTATGTAGCACCCATACCGACACGTGACACGATAAGACACTCTGATACGTTAATTCTAAAAAATCTTAGATTTCGACACATTTTAATATTAAATAATATTTTTGATTTATGTAGTGTATATTATATTTAATATTCAATAATTTAACAAAAAAATGAATCTAAACTTATAATATTTATAAATTTTGCAAAGAAACATAAGATATCTCAAATATTTATATTAAACTCAGTAAAATAGTAATTATAACCCAACGAATCTAATGATTGGAACTAAAAACTCAACGCAACGCAATCTTTGAACCTTTTTTGAATGTCTATAACCATATTTGAGTGTCAGGGAGTGTCGGAGTGTCCGAGAGTGTCGAAAAGTGTCAGACATGACACGTCAGGATTTTTGAAGTGTCGGTACTTCATAGGAGACAAGGAACAAAACAAAAAAAGACAACGGGCACACATGCAACTGTTCTACGTACAGAAAATTTGAATATTTCAGTTAAATTTAATTAGGTGAGTTTACTGTATATTTAAACTAATTGAATATTATCATGCTTATAAATTTAGATTTTCTGTCTATAATTATCATATATACTCAAATATCGGACTTGACAAAAATACTTGAAAGTTTCATTAAGATTTCTTTTTCGGCATTTCATTTTTGAATCATACTTTGATTGTTTTATATATGATCCAGTATGCATGTATGACGGGATATGCATGTATGACGGGATATGCATGTTTATACTTATATTAATAGTGTTAGTTTTTTCCACAATCAATTCATGGTGTTCTACGCTTACATTAATATTTGTGATATATAGTATTTGAGTTCATTTAAATTTTTCATATTGGATATTTAAAAAAATTAAACTTGCTTCAATTAATTTTATGTAGTTCAAATGCTTTCTTTATGTGGATTGCAGAGTAAAAATTGATACTTTTATTTTAAATTAAACACAAATCCTTAAGCAATTTCATAAAAATAAATATTTAGTCAATTACCTACATGTGCGATACTTATTTCATTTTACATAGTTTCAACTGCCTTAGAATTTAGGAAGAGAAAGGGCAAGCAAAAGTGAAGGAAATTAAACTTGTTTGGTATAGGTTTTTGTATGGGTTTGACGGGAGTGTGGGTGACAACGTTTGGTTTAAGTTTTGGGGGAGAAAAAATCATGCAAATAGAAAGCCTGGACAATGACTTCATAGTTGTTTTTTTAGATGAAATTAACTATTCTAAAATACCACATCAAATGTGGTATTTTTTTTATTTTTTTTTTGGTAAAGGCCTAGCCCAGAAAAACTAAAGAGAAAGCTGATGCATGCTGGAGGACACATGCTCCATCAGCAGGTTCAAATGTGGTATTTTAGGATATGTGGGGAAGTGGAAAAGGGGATACCAGCTTTAAGATCGAAATGACCCTCAATGCGTGTAAAGTGAAGGATTCCAGTTATTTTTTACAATGGGGTATTTTAGTCAATTCAACTTATTTTCTGATCACTATTTTATTTTTAACCAAAAATAGACTTTGTAAATTTAAATAAATTTTTTCGGTAATATTTTGATGAAACAAACATCTTTTTTTAAACTTTTCCATCAAACTCACTTTTCTACTATTTTCTCTGTTAATTATATTTTTTCAGAGGTTATACTTACAACATTTTTTTTACAACTTCTTACAACTATCTCTTAACACCGTTGATTTCCGTCAATCAACGGTTATTATTTATTGTGAATTAATAATTAATTAAAGAATTTAATTTGTGAAAATCATAACCGTTGATTGCCGGAAATTAATAATATTAAAATATGATTATAAGAAGTTATAAAAAAAAATGTGGCAAGTATAACCTTCCTAACAAAATTATCTCATCGTAATCTGAAAAAGTGAAATCTACATAAAGCAGAACGCATGGTATTGGAAAGCAGAACGCATGGATAAGGAATCTACATAAAGCAATAACCATCATTACATTGAAAGAGTGAAATATAATCTAAAAAAGAAGCTTTTGTCATTGAATTAGAAATACTTAAAAGCTACGACAATATTCTTCTCTCATTGATCTCAATTCTCACATCATTTTTACAAAGAGAATATTATTCACCCTCTCTATTATAATTTTTTCCCTTCGTTGTCTAGACTCCCTATAGTTTCAAAGTTACGGTTTTCACCTTAATATAGTTTTCTCTTATGTTATGTTGATTTAATATCATTGTTACTAAAATTGAATAAGATCGGCCCATATAACTAGTTTAACAACACGAAATCAAACCATGAGCCAGTCGAATTAATTTCTTTGGAATTTAGAATTTAGAATTAATTTCTTTTCCGGCTTTTCATTTTTTGAATCATACTTCGGTTGTTTTATATAGGATCCAGCATGCATGTATGATGGAATATGCATGTTTATACTTATGTTAATAGTGTTATTTTTTTTCCACAATCAATTCATGGTGTTCTACGCCTACATTACTTGTGATATATAGTATTTGAGTTCAATTAAAGTTTTCAATTGCTTCAATTTTATGTAATTCAAGTGCTTTCTTTATGTGGATTGCAGAGTAAGAATTGATAATTTTATTTTTAAATTCAACTCAAATCGTAACGGAATTTCACAAAATAATTATGTCAATTACCTTATTTAATTTTACTTGGTCTCAACTGCCTTAAAATTTAGGAAGAGAAAGGGCAAAGCAAAAGTGAAGGAAACTTGAAAATGACTACCCTTTATTAGCTTTATCATCTAATGTAATATTGGAAAGCAGAACACATGGTATTGGAATCTACATAAAGCAATAACCATCATTGCACTGAAACAATGAAATATAATCTGAAAGAGTAGTTTTTGTCATTTAATTACAAATATTTGAAAGCTACTACAATATTCTTCTCTCTTTGATCTTGATTCTAGCTGCAGGATAGACTTTTTATTGAAAAAGAGAAGTTTATATATGAGAAATTATACTCTTATATTATATAAGACTCCTCTCTCATTTTACACTCATATAAAAAGACGTGCCTCTCTCTTCTTTCTTTTCTTTTTTTTTTATTAAATTGGTGGGCCACACTTAATTTATCTCACAATATGAGATAACTTCTTTTATACAACACGAGAGAAATAAAACCCTTTATATATATAGAAGATTAAGTTACAGAAGATTTATATTACATTAACATTGGAACCATACCTTGAATCCATCAAACTTGGACTCAACCTAAACATGAGAATGCAGAATTCCATTTGGTTAAGAGCACCATCTCCATCCAAATCACCTTCCATTAGCATGCACACGAGCTCATCATCGCTCACCTCTAAACCAAGCAACAAAGTGTTCATCTTCAAGCTCTCAAACGTTATGAGGCTCTTGTTCACATCCATTAGCAAACGAAACCCGTTGCAGAGTTCCCCAATAAACCCTTCTGCACCAAAGCGTGCAATCATGGATGGAAAAAAGTCCTCGAAGTTGAAACCATAATCTAGTTCCATCATTGAGTGGAATTCAACGATGATAAGAAGATTGGTATATAGCTCATGATCATAGAAGAGTGTGAACAAGAGTGCTTGATGTGAATGATGCGGTGAGGGTATTATTAATAAGGAGAAGGAGCGTAATTAAGAAAACGATTGGTACGGTAAATTAATTCTGGTGATTCTGTTGCGTAGCTTCTCGCGGCTTTCATAATACGACAAGATGCATTCTTTTTATTGTCAACTGACATAGATATTCTTCTTCGAAGATCCTTCGATGATTACGGGTTATGATTGATAAACGCAATCTTACATTTATATTCGAACAAGATACTGTTTCCAAGACTCAAAAAGATGATTTTCCTGTTACAAGGAATAATTTTACCGCTCTAAGGCTTGCCCTCAATTGATTGTTAGTCTATTAAAAAAATGAGGAGGATTTAAAAAAAAAATTACAAATTTTTGCAAATTACACTATATACCCACAAAAGTACATAGTAATATGTTGAATATATCAATAATATAATCCAATAATATGTTCACATATAAGCCCAATAGGTGAAAGCATGGTTATATAGGTCCATATGGGCTGGAGCCCAATATCTTACATTATATCTAAGGTTTCCTAAGCTGGAGGTAATGTTGTTGAGCATTCCAAACATGATGTCTCTTGGTGTAATACTTCAAGCATCTTTAAACCCTTCTCCCTCAATCTCACAAGCTCCAACAATCTTGAAGTATTAGCTTCGTGTGTCGGATTTGAGCGAGTAAGGTGTCTATTCGAAGATCTCATTGAGTGGAACTCATATTTTAAATCACATTCACGATTCGACGGAAGGATTTACCGGGATCTGAGCTTGAAGAAACTGGAGCCGCAACTTTTCGGTCCAGATCTCAAAAATTTCGGTCATTTTCAGAAAGTAAAACCTAATGGGCTTTGTTCTACTCGTCGAGATGATCGTTTTGAGTGGTAACTCGCCTTAAACGGAGATCGGACGAAAGAGATATGGTCGTTTGAAGTTTTAGGTACACTTTTATGTGAAAAAGAATATTTCTGCGAAAAGGAATATTCCGATGGAATATTCAGTTAGTTGGGGAATATTTTTTAGGGGACATTTTAAAAATCAAAAAATGTTCTGGTAAGTTTCTGGCAACGGGGGTAATTCATCTTAAGGTTTTTGGGTGCTCCGGATCTATTTTTTGGGGTCTGTTTTGGGAAATTCCAAGTCTACAGAGTAGTTTGATGAAAGTTGGAGCCTTTGCTTTAATTTGCAAAGTGTGAGAGAACTACAAGGTGCACTCTTTCTAACTCTTAGCTCTGATTAAAATGCCTAAATATATTTCCTATGATATTATGAAATGAAATCATTTGATGTTATTGAATTTTATGGTTGGAAATTACATGTTCAATTTGGCATGGAAGAACATGAAATATTCCATAATGTATTAAATGATTTTGCATCATTGAAAATTGTGGATTAATATCAATGGAAAAAATATGGATATTTTTGTAGGGATTACTTACTAAACTCTCTAAATATTCGTCTAGCTATGACCTGTAGTGAATATAAGACGACGGAAAAGATATGAGATCATTTGAATGCTTAGTTCCAAAAACAAGAGGGGATTTCCAAAACTCTCCTAGTAGAGAATTTTTTTTTTTTGAATTCAAATTTAAAATGGATTCAAGTATCACCTCTTAATTAATTGAAATAGTGAACATGAGGAACAAGCTTAAAGTTGCTGAATAGAGTTCTTTTAAGACTGAAATGCTCAGACTAAAAGAATAGAGCGAATTGGATAAATTAAAGAAATTTATTGATATCGAGGAACAAAACTATATTAAAAAGAGTTTGGAACAAACAGGACAACAAAAGTTAGTTACCTACTTAGTTTCATATTCCAATAAACCTCAAAAGAAGTCCAAGTAACCAAAATGTGGATCCTCTTCATAGTTAGAGGCAAAAAAAAAAAAAACTATCTTTAAAAGAAGAAAGACAAGTGCCATAACTATGGAAAGTGGGATCACTGGGCAGCAGAGTGTAAGCTACCAAATAAGTCAGAATAACACACTACAAAATGAGGCTAATATGTTAACTGATGAACCTGAACCTCAAGCTTTCATTGGAATGATGAAGAATGGAAAGGCCAGTGTCTCTTCTGAGTAGTGGTTGGAGAGCGGTGCTACCTGTCATACTACAAATGATAGGAATTTACTCACTAAGGTCATAGAAGTGAAAAACACAGTGGAAAATTGCAGTGGTAATGAGACAGATGTGACTCATGTTGGAACTGCAAATTTGGTGCTTTCTTCAAGTAAATTACTAACTCTAAAATAAGTTAGAGTAGTACCTTTACTTGAAAGGAAATTGGTATCTTTGCTTGATAAAGCTTGTATGCCTTTCTCAACTATGAATGGTAGAGTAACTTTATTTGTTAACTCTTATTATTTTGGTTGTGCATTCATGATTAATGATATGTATAGATTGAGTTTAGATACTGTGAGCATAAACCATGTGAGTTCAACTTTGATTGATCCAAAGTTGTTACATAATAGACTTAGACATGTGAACTACAGGAAAATGTAACATCTAGCTAAAACTCTTGACACTCCATTAAATGCTTCTATTCGATTTGACAAACGTGAAGTATGTGCACAAACTAAGATCACTAGAAAACCTTTTAAGTCGGTTTATAAAAGCACACAACTTCTTGATTTGATACATTCTGACGTTTGTGACTTTAGAAATTATATTACTAAAGGTGGTCAGAAGTACTTAATAATATTCATAGACGATTTTTCTAGATTTTGTCATGTCTATTTGTTGAAATCGAAAGATGAAGTTTTTGAAAGGTTCTAGATTTTTAAGTCAAGAGTAGAAAATCAACTCAACTTGAAAATTAAGATGTTTAGGAGTGATAACAGGATTCAAAGAATTTTGTGCTTCAGAAGGCATGATACTTGAAACCACTGCTCCTTACTTAACCTAATCAAATGGTGTTGCTGAGCACAATGATATGACATTAACTGAAATGTTAAACTCTATGTTACTTACAACTGGCATGCCTTCCTCCTATTGGGGAGAAGCAGTTCTAACTGCCAATTATCATATCCTTAACAAGTTGTTGCACTCTAAGTTGTCTATGACTCCTTATCAGATATGGCATAAGCGCTTTTGTAGATATGATAATCTTAAGACTTGGGGATGTATTGCTTATGTAAGAATACAAGATCCTAAGAGACCTAAGGTGGGACCTAGAACCATTACTTTGGTATATCTAGGAAGTGCAGAAGACAGTCCTGCAAATAGATTTTTGGATCTATCTACAACTGTGGTGATATAATCCAGAGATGCATAATTCTTTGAGAATAAGTTTATCAAAGATCATGGCTTGAGTGTTTTTAGATCTATAGATATGATTTTAGAATCTCCTATAGAATCTTAAGCAAGCCCTTCTGACACTTACCCCACACAACTGGCTGTTGAATTAGTTCTAGTTAGAGTATCTATGAGAGAGAGAGTTCCCAAAGACTTTGGCGAGGACTTTGTCACTTACCATCTAGAGGATGATCCATTCTCCTATCAGGAAGCAATGAGATCTAGGGAACCTCTACTATGGGCGGAAGCCATAGATGATGAAATGAGCTTTCTGATGCATAATCATACTTGACAGCTAGTCAATTTGCCGAAAAGGGCTAAGGCTATAGGTTGTAAGTTGTTAGTGAAGAAGAAACTGAATAGTGATGGATCAATAGCCAGATACAAAGCACATTTAGTAGCTAAAGGCTATAGACAACAAAGTGAAGTAGAGTATTTTGGCGTCGACTCACCTATGTGTTATCTATCAACCATAAGAATTCTTCTTGCTTTGACATCTATTGAGCACTATGTAGTGCATGAAATGGATGTAAAGACAACTAGTGGATGACATGTTAATTCTTGGTTTTGATCATTCTATAGTGAGTGACATGAAAGCTAATTTAGCTAAAGATCAATTTGACATGAAAGATCTTGGTATTGCTAATACCATTCTTGGTATGAAAGTAAGCTTTGATAGGCAAGTTATCTCCCTTAGCCAGACTCATTATATTGAGCAGTTACTTTCTACCTGGGGATATAGTAAGTGCAAACTGAATGTGAAACTATGTGATTATAATAAAAGACTGAGTCCTCATAAAGGGACCAGTGTGGATCAGTTAAAGTATTTAAAACTGATTGGTAGTCACATATATGCTGCAAGTTACACTAGACCTGACATAGCCTTTACAGTTAGCATGCTGAGTCATTTCACTAGTAATCCTAGTAAAGAGCATTAGGATGCCTTCGATAGGCTGATGCGATATCTTAAAGGCATTAAAGATTATGCTTTACACTACTCTAGTTATCCTTCAATTGTGGATTAATATTCTGATACGTCATGGTGTTCATAAATCAGAAATAGTAAGTTCACCAGTGTATATGTATTTACTTTGGGTGGAGCTACTATTGCTTGGAAATCCAAAAGATAGACTTGTATTGTATTGTCGTCTATGGATAAAGAATCTGATTATGGATATTCCTTTGACTCAGCTAAAGATGAATTCTTTAAGCCTATTTTGTGATTGTAACACCCGACCGCTTCAAGAATCAACGACTATTCCTATATACTAACACGAGACTTTTCAGTGTGCTTTTTTCTCACTCGCACACTTCCTAGGAAAACTTCCCAGGAGGCCACCCATCCCAGAATTGCACCAAGTCAAGCACGCTTAACTATGATTATCCGGGCTACCGAAAAGAAGATGCATCTTGTTAGTATAGGTAGTACCAATTAATTCTTATAAGCTATTCTAAACTGTGCAGTCTCACATTTGTACAGTCTTTAGAATCTCTCTCTTTCGGGTGTCGATTCGATTCATCCCTGCATGTAACCCCCACGCTGGAAGCCTATCAGGAGCCGCTCCTTGTCCATGCCCTTTCGCACCGGCGATCACTCCCCGCCCTCGTCAGCACTCGGGATGTTACAGTGATAATCAAGCACCTGTCCAAGTTGTTAAAAATGCTCTCTTTAATTAAAAGAGAATAAATATAAGATTGAGACATGCGTTATTGAATTATTTGAGAAAATAAGGAGTTATCACCTTGATCGATGTGAGATCGAAGGATAACTTGGCTGATGCTCTCACAAAAGATATGCCTAAAGATCGATTATTCAAAACAGTGGGGGAAATGAGGTCAAAGACTATGTAGACAAGTCTTAATTACCATTTACTTACCTTTTAATTGTGTGTTTTGAATTATTGAATCTTTCTTTTGTTGGCCAAAATGATAAGCATTATTTATATGTTTCATCGATGTTCATGGTTGTTGATTAATTTGAAAAGGGTAAGTTGTCTCATTCCAAACTTGATGAAGATAACTTGAACCTGATTCAAAGGTTCTACCTGGGAAACTTGTGTTATTCCAAACTTGATAATACAATCTAACCAGGTTGGACCATCCTTTTGGTTAAATGATCACATTCCAAACTTGATGCTAGATTATTTGACTTTGAGGAATCAATAATCGTGACATTCCAAATTGAAACATTGAAATAGTTGTTTGCATAAGAAACCTATGGGTCATGTTCTTAATTGAAACTTGACATCACTTGACTAGGTTATTGTAAGTAATTTGACTATTGGTTCTGTTCGTTGAAACTAGACAATAGTTATTCTCTTACAAATAGACTTAAGTTGATGGCTCTTTGCAAAACAAACTGTTTAGGCCTTGTTCATAATTTATGAAACTGGCTTGATGCTTATGAACATAATATTACGATGCTTTATGACATTAATATATGTTCTTCTTTTCCTGATGATATGATGCTAAGTTCTTTTAGTAGAACTAGACATCTTTGGTAGATTATTCAACCGATTGAATTCATAATAATATGAAATTCATACTTGATATTCTACAGAGGATGGCAGAGATGGAGGAGAGCTTAATGAGAATGATCTTGACTAAGATCACCTCCTTGATGAATGAATATATCATTTAGAGTATGTGGGGACTTGACAGTTCACCTGCTATTGCCCATTTTGATGGAGTTCATTTATTTGAGACTTACATTTTGCTATCTTTAGTTTATGAACATTGATGATTGTGAACTGATTTTGAGACTTATTTTGGATGTTGGGATTTGGATGAGTTTAGATTGAATCTAAAACTCTAAATATTTACTTTGGTATGTTGGTCTCAGAACAGATTCATGATAATGATGATTTATTTATTTAGATTGAAAATGACGATTGAGTTTAATAATTTATCGTTAAAACTCTTTGATTGATCCGAGTTAATTGTCTTGGATTGGATATGGATGATTCATATTTGTTTGAACATTATATTTATCACTCTATTGGATTGTGCTATATGGTGAACATAGGAGGAGATTGTTGGATATATTAATAATATAATCCAATAATATGTTCACATATAAGCCCAATAGGTGAAAGCATGGTTATATAGGTCCATATGGGCTGGAGCCCAGTATCTTGCATTATATCTAGGGTTTCCTAAGCTGGAGGTAACAGTGTTGAGGATTCCAAACTTGATGTCTCTTGGTGTAATACTTCAAGCATCTCTAAACCCTTCTCCCTCAATCTCATAACCTCCAACATAATCTAGTGTACTTCCAAGAATACATAGTAAGTATAGTTGTAAACGAAACATTTGTAAATATAACCCTCTCCTAAAAAAGAAATATGTAAAACATAAACTTAATATCATTAGTTCTGGATCAACTGGTAATGGTTATTTAAGTTAATTCATGGTCTCGAGTTTCGAATGTAGTTATATTAAAAGCTTGGTAGAGTGAGGTTCGCCATCTTTGTGATTGTGTCCGACTAGATCGGAATTGTCGATTAATCAATGAATAAGAGAAATCTCAATATATATATATGTGGGAAGGATCCATTTATAAATTTTTTTATAAATTTTTACAAATTACACTATGTACTCCGGGGAGAACATAGCATAGTTTGTAAACAAATGTTATAAAAACAAAAGAGTTTGTAAAGAAAAAATTTGTAAATATAACCTTCCTCATATATATGAGGTAGGATTCTTTGACACCTGTGTCAAATTTGAAGTTTGACACCTCATCTGAGAGCCATTAGATCAAAAGAGATCAATGGTATCATATGCTTACAAATCAGAGTCATTGATCTTTTTTGATCTAACGGCTCACAGATAAGGTGTCAAACTTCAAATTTGACACCGGTGTCAAAGGATCCTACCTCTATATATATCTTTAATAATTATCCTGTTGTTGCAGATGAAAATCTTTGCAGCAACGCTTATTTACATTAGGATCTACCGGTAGATTTTGAATTTTTTTTTAAATGCCAAGATTCGTTGCCGGTTCCTAGTATAAATGTGTTTGCTACAAAAATTTTCATTTGCAGTGACAGGAGAAGGGGGTAATCCTATCTCTCTCTTTATGTATATATATGAGGTAGGATCCTTTGACACCAGTGTCAAATTTGAAATTTGACACCTCATCTGAAAACTATTAGATCAAAAAGTGTCACATGCTTACAAATCAGAGTCGTTAATATTTTTTTAACTAATGGCTCTTAGATGAGGTGTCAAATTTTAAATCTGACACTGGTGTCAAAGGATCCTACCCCTATATATATATATATATATATATATATATATATATATATATATATATATATATATATATATATGAGGTAAGATCCTTCGATACCGATGTCAAATTTCTATTTTGACACATCATCTGAGTGTCGTTAGATCAAAAAAGATCAACGATATATATATATATATATATATATATAAGCATGTGACACAATTGATATTTTTTGATCTAACGGCTCTCAGATGAAATTTGACACCGGTGTGAAAGGATCCTACCTCTATATATATATATATAAATATGTATATATATATATATGTATATATGTATATATGTATATATATATGTATATATGTATATATATATATATGTATATGTATATATGTATATGTTATATATATGTTATGTATATATATATTGAGTTATGATTAAAAATTGGATAGTGGCACAAATTCTTCCTTATGTACCTTCAGCAGCAAAAGAGATAACGGATGCAGAGTTCTTACTACTTAATTATTGTACTAGTAAAGAGTAGTTGATCAGTTTCAGTGTCGTGATTACTGCGTGGTATTCTTGAGTCTGATTGACTGTTGGAGGTATAACTGCATCAAGTTGGGGGGAAACTTCACGGCAACTTCCTTTGTTTGCTTGATCATTCTCAAGCAAAACATTTATCGTTTTCCTAAATTATTGAAATATACCACAACACCTGTCAAGAAATAGTCTTCCTTTAATGTCTTTTATCCAATTTTGAAGACAATGATTGTTCGACTCCGTACCCCAACTAATTTAAAAAGCGAGATATCTAGATTATGTGGTCATCAAAAATCAAATTCGGCACATGAACTTTTAAATGCATTATATGAGCAATCATGTGATACATGCATGCAAAAAGACCTATGGATATCCTACTGCTTTATCCTTTGGAAAAGAGATTTTAAAGTTCTTAGAGATAAGGAATATGTCGACTTTGCGTCGAGCATTCGTACATGTTATGTCTAGCGAGTTATCAAAACACAATGTACCAAAAAAAAAAGTTAAAGTAAATAAATATCACAACACAGTTTAGAAACAAGAACATATTTTGGCCGTGTAGCTAGTACAAAGAGAATAATCATATTCATATGTGGTTTCTTTTAATTTACGTTACGCTTTCGTGAGATTTTGCAAAGCATGTGTTTTTGTATATGTTCGTCAATCAAATTTGTCGTCGTTGAGGGATACAAGGAATAAAGGTCCTGACTTTTGGAATTATGCCGCGGCTATGAAGCATAATTGTACATTAATGTAAGCGCAAGCATGCCATTTTCCCTTCCTCGTTTCTTTCCTTTAATAAATTAATTCGTTTATTTTATTTTTTAATTGGTAGGCAATTGCTTCGTTTTACTTACCGAAAAATATTTACCAGCTTGTTACAATTACAGAAGGGACATAAGAAATTAGTAGTATTTGACTTAAGATTCATGAACTATTTTATCCAGATTATAGTTTTTAGTTTTCAATTCACATATATTTATAATTTTTTCATGTCATATGTAAGAATAATTATCGAGATTACAGAAGGGATAAATATGGAAAGATTAGAATAATTATCGAGAAGGTTGAATAACGCTTAAATCATTTTTCTGATTAAAAGTGCATATACCATATCTACTTCACGGTATAAATGTGTATCGGCGAAGTGTTCCGAAAAATTATAATAAAAATATAAATATTCCTAGAAAAATATATAGGTCAATGATATCAATTTTGGAGTAAAGATAACGAGCGGTGTTGTCCGAACTAATACCGGATATGTATAAAATGTGTACCGGTAAAGTATTGCGAAAAATTATAAGAAAAAAATGATGATTCCTAGAAAAATGTCTAGGTTCAGAATCTTAAGTTTGGTGGAGTTTGATCCCATAGTCAGTTTTCTAGAAAAATAGCCACTTACACTCAACCCTAGGTCAGTTTTCTGATCCCAATGATTGATCCCATGGCTGCCACCTTCTTTCTCCATGAGAGCTTGAGTCTTGTGTATGGGACTTGATTAAAAATCCACTTTTCTTCCTATTTGTTCACTTTTATACTATTGAACCACCATTAAACGTTGAGTCTTGTGAGGTAAAGACCATGTCTTAAGGGTTTTTAGTTTCTGCATTTAATGAGTAAGGGCTGACTTTTGTTTTTCTTAGTGTGTGAGCCTTGGATACCCTCTAGAAAGCTCCAAGAACCAACCTTTGTGAGGAAAGAACCTACGCCGTGTTCCACCGGCCAGAATATTTGTTTCAAGTATGGCAAAGAGGGTCACTATGCCAGATATTGTTCCTCATCAATTGTTAGGGTTGCAGCGGTTCAGGCGACCCCTTTACAGACGGTTCCTGTTTCACCTACAACGACACCCTTTGCACCCCCAGTCATGGGACGTGCGTACACTCTTGATCGCCAGTAGTCAGACAGAGCTCTAAACCTTGTTAGAGGTATTTCCATTGGAGGTAATGACATAGATGTGTTGTTTGACTCCGGAGCCACGCATTCTTTTATTGTGGACCCGATTGTTGTGGGGCTATATTTTCCCATGTATGAGCTTTCTCCACCATTGAGGGTTATCACTACTACATGGGAGAAATGCGACACTTCTTCTATTTATCGGGATGTAGCATTTCGACTAGAGGGTCGATATTATTTGACAGATCTCATTTGTCTACCCATGGTCAACCTTGAGATCATTTTGGGTATGGGTTAGTTGTCCAAAAAATATGTGATGATTGATTGTTGTGCAAAGAAAGTGGTGATGTCTCCTTGTGATTCACATACCAGTTCTTCTCCTTATTTATCGGTGCTTCAGGCGAAAAAGGCCTTGAGAGTAGGGGCATATGGTTATGTCATATTGAAAGGTTTGGTGAGTGAGACACAAGAGGATATTACCGGCATTCATGTGGTGAGGGAATTCACTGAGGTATTTCCCGAGGAGATTCCTGAGTTTCCGCCACAGCGAGAGATACAGTTCTCCATTGATCTTTTACCTGTGTGGGGCCTATTTCAGTAGCTTCATATCGGATGTCTCCACATGAGTTTTCGCTAAGAACTTCATCTGACCTAGTGTGTCTCCATAGGGAGCAACAGTCATCTTTGTTAAGAAGAAAGATGGGACCATGCGATTGTGCACCGATTACAGGAAATTGAACAAGGTGACAATCAAGAACAAGTATCCCCTCCCACGTATTGATGATCTTTTTGATTAGCTTAGGGGTGCTTGTGTGTACTCAAAGATTGATCCTCGATTCGGATACCATCATATCCAAGTTAAGCCAGAGGATATTCCGAATATCGCGTTTCGTTCGAGATACGGTCATTATGAGTAATTGGTGATCCCTTTTGGACTCACCAATGCTCCGGCAGTAATCATGGATTACATGAACTGTATTTTCCAGCCGTACTTGGACCATTTTGTGATGTCTTCATTGACGACATATTGATCTACTCCCAGAGCGAGGAGGAGCATTAGGAGCACTTTAGGATTGTACTGCAGGTACTGAAGGATAAGAAACTTTATGCAAAGCCTTCAAAGTGTAGGTTTTGGCCCAATTCAGTGAAATTTCCTGGGCATATGATTACTGCTAGAGGAGTCCTAAACAAAATAGAGGTAGTGTTGGATTGGGAGAGACCCAAAATAGTTAAAGAAGTGAGGAGTTTCTTGGGTTTGGCAAGCTACTATAGGAGGTTCATTAATGGATTCTCCAAGATTGTGTTCCCACTTACTCGTCTTGCCCGAAAGGAGACTCCATTTGCGTGGACTCACGAGTGTGAGGAATACTTTCAGGAGTTGAAGGAGAGATTAACAACTGCACCAGTGTTGATCCTTCCTGATCCTGCGGAGCAGTTTGAGCTTTATTGCGATGCTTCTAAGAAGGGGCTAGGTTGTGTGTCGATGCAGACTTGCAGAGTTGTTGCGTATGCTTCGAGGTAGTTAATGCCTCATGAGGAGAACTACCCAACTCATGATTTGGAGTTGCTGCGATTGTCTTTGCTTTTAAAATTTGGAGGCATTACCTATATGGAATGAAGTTTGCGGTGTTCAGTGATCATAAGAGCTTGAAGTATCTGTTTGACCAGAAGGAGCTGAATATGAGACAGAGAAAATGGATGGAATTTCTTAAGGACTACGACTTTGAGTTGAAGTACCACGTAGGCAAGGCCAATGTTGTAGCTGATGCTTTGAGTTGGAAATTCGTTAGTCTATCCAGCTTGATGATTAATGATTTTGATGTGATTGAGAAGTTCCGAGACTTGACTGTGACCTCTTTGTTTTGGGGTGGAATTTTGGAGACAGAAATAGTAAGAGTTAAAAATGAGCTGATGGATAAGATCAAAGAGGCGCAAGTGGAAAGGGAATGCCTTGACTATGTAAAAAACCAAGAGGGTGTGTTTTAGAGTGATCAGGGATTGTTAATGTTTCAGAAAAGAATTGTGGTACCTAGAGGTCCGTTGACAGAGGAGGTGATGTCAGAGGCTCATAAGGGCCAATTCACTATCCACCCTAGGGCTACAAAGATGTACCAGGATTTGAAGAGAAACTTCTGGTGGCAGGGCATGAAGAAAGATATAGCAGTTTATGTGTCCAAGTGTTTGGTATGCTAAACGGTGAAGATTGAGCACCAGAAACCATCTGGTAAGATTCAACATCTTAAGATTCCGCAATAGAAGTGGGAAAACATTTCCACGGACTTCGTGGTGGAATTGCCTAAAACTCAGGCTGGTTGTGACTCTATTTGGGTCATTGTGGACAGATTGACTAAGTCTGCCATTTTTCTTCCAGTGAACGTGAGCTTCTCTACAGAGCAGTTGGCCAAGCTATATGTGCGCGAGATTGTGAGGTTTAATGGGGTGCCCGAGAGTATCATTAGTGATATGGACCCGAAATTCACATCTCAGTTTTGGGAGGCTCTGCAGGGAGCTTTTGGCATTCAGTTGAGATTGAGTATAGTCTATCACCCTCAGACTCATGGACAGACTGAGCGGACCATCCAGACATTGGAGGACATGCTGAGGGCTTGCACTTTGGAGCAAGACTCAGCATAAGATCGGTACCTACCGTTGGTTGAGTTTTCGTACAATAACAATTTTCATGCTAGACTAGGCATGGCACCCTAATTGGAAATAAAACAGAAATAATAGCTCTGGACCTCATGTACATTGGGTTCAAAATTATAACTTAAGTCCAAACGTTAAAAATAAATTTCCAACAAAACACGTCTATCTTGGGCTCATATTTCGACTAATGTCCCGTCCGAATTGGGCTCCAGTGGCTGAGATAACGATTGTATCCCTTTCTGTTAGCTACAAAATGCAAAAAGAACAGAGTCAATCGGACATCTATAGAGTGAGATGTGGTGAAAATATGAAAATAGTGTAAATATGGGAAATTCTGACGAAAATCAATTAAACCCAATTAAAATCTAGAATTCTAATTTGATCTAAAAGACATTTATTTAACTCAAATAAATCCTAAAAATACTAATCAAGATTAATAAATAAGTGTAACAAAATATACGTTATCAGTGTTCAACGTGAAATATTGCATAAGCGTAAATTCTAAACCATACATTTACTAACTAATCCCATTAGCCATTATTAGTGGCCATTGACTAACCGAATATGACAACAAGTGTTATTCCTGCTAGAGTCTCACCGACAACATAACAACTGTTTAACGGATATGTGGGAGGTAAGAGTCTAACTCAAAAACATAAACCTAATAGACGCAGTTTATATAATCTCACAAGTTCCACACGGACTGTGATCCCCTCAATAGGTCAATACATACACAAAGGCTCCATACCCAAAACTAAAACATCAATTACATCATGTTCATATCATCAACACATGCATCTAAATAAATACACAACAAATACATAATTCTCCCATTAGCTCATCAAATACAAGTCATGAGCATTATTACACAATTAACATGGTCTCAAAATAACATAACTATAGCATGTTAAAAACACTAAACATGCTATCAAATAAATATCCAACTGGCGCTCCACTAGCCACTTGTCTGGTCCTTGCCCATGGAGGGCTCACCACTATGATAGGTATCTAAAATGATGCCCCAAGAAGGGGTGAGATAACAATAATCTTACTAAGCTTAAGGTTTATAGAGAATCCTCTATTCCCTTGATCCCACCTCCTACACGACAAGTCAGATATAAAGCATATATATAATCGTACAACATAAACATAACATCATATCTCATTATAAATAGCTATTCAAGGACTTAAACCAAGAATAGCCAACATCCTAACATGTCCAACATGCCTAGTGTGCAATAGCCCACAGAGTCCACTTATAGGCAGTCTATACACAAATATCTGTAAAGTATGAAATAACTTCAAGGGAATGACCTAAGAAGCCTACATACCCAATCACTGGCCATGATCTTCATAACAAACATCATCAGTGTATCATAACACAATGAATTATATAATATCTATATGAATGTGAATGAATGCACATATACAACATATCTCATACCTTCATACAATTCAACTATAATGCCCACCATCATGGTGGAGCCACAGAGAAACATCCTAAACAAAGAGCTTACATCAGAGAGCTCTACACAAGCCCACTTGCCAAGGCAAGTATGTATGCTCCAACTTAATGTCCTCACAAATAGGTATCTCTAGGCACACCTAAAGGAGGAATCATACACATACATTAATTACATATTAGTCAGTCAAGTAAATATACAAGAATTAGCTATTTATCGATTCCATTTCCTTTAAGAAACATTCTTAGGTTGGTTTATAGTCTTCATGGTTGTCTCATTTTCATTTTTCATACTCATTTTCCAATAATATGTCCAACACAAGTCTAGACCATTATTTAATTAACATGTTTAAAAATCAAAAATCTAGTATCTCACAGATACGCTTACTGCTGTTTAACTACATTGTAGTCCTTATTGGTATTCTTAATTGTACCCCGATTTCATAATTTTCTTAACTTTACATCATTGGTCTAATCATTAATTGTTTGGCATATATTGGGCTTGTATTCCCTTTTCTCATCTTTTTCTCATTTCAGAACTCTACGAGCTGCTGCTACAACAGTACAAAATAACCGGTAAAATATACTTTATCAAAATACCACAATATGGATATCAGGATTCGCAGGATTTGGAGTCTCAACATCAACAACAACTTATTTAAAGTGGCATTGACAACCCCCATGCTCACACCAAATAAACTTACCAAGTTTGATAATAACATAAGAATAATAATAAAGTCTCAATGATCATAAACATAATCAGATAAAAGTCCATACATGTCAACATCTAATATTTACTCCAGCCTCTTGCCCCTAGACGCATATGTCTCATGGATATTTGTACCTGAAAATGTGCTCCACACAGGATGAGATCTGTAATAGAAATCTCTGTAAGATAAGGGATCGTCAAGGATTCCTCCGCCCCAAGCTCACTTATTGGCATAATATAAATTCAACAAAATAATAAATCGAACATTTTTTTTCACTTACTGCGGGCTCTTTATAAAGCCATAAGTACTAAACCGTGTTTACCATTTTTAAAATTGGTATTGCAAATATTTAGCAAAAATCCCAACATTTTAGTATGCGAGACTGGACATCACAAGCTTTCCAACGGCATATTATATGTCTTATTTGGAGTTGTATAACTTCGATTATGTTTTTCGCAAAGTGACTGTTGTAAATTGAATTTCCCACAGCAAGACAGAAGCTTCAAACCCAAACCGCGATCAACCCACTTGTACAATGGATCTAAAATTTTACAGGTTTTATCCCAATGTGTTAGCTTCACATAGGTCCAAACCGTACTCAATTCGGAGCTCTGTAGCTTCATGTATCGTGATTTTACCATTTTAATGCAGGAAACACGAGTTTTTGCTGCAAAAATCACCATTTTAATGGCTTCCAATGGTTCTAACTCGCAATTTGCTTGCACTTAGATAAAAAAACCCCAACTTAAACCATCAAAGTTTCTCTTTTTCACAACCCAAAACAAGCTATTTTCATGAAAATGAAAGGGAAATGATTAAGGTTTACCTTGGGCTCCTGGAAAAAAAATGGAGCTTTGAGGGCTTTGAAGTTACTCCTAACTGCCGTCCAAGTATTGCACGAAAATTCCAAGAGAAAGCTTGGTTCTTTCTTTACCAAGATGGCTCCTTGATGCTCCAAAACGTGTGTGAATGACCCTCTACCGAGAAAGAAATATGGAAGCCCTAATACCCTTGCCAAAATAGAATTTAACACCCCCAAGAATGTGTTTTCTTCTACAAGACTTAAGCTTTAATGGGTTGGGGATGATTCCACGGGAGAAAGATAGAGAAATGAAGGAACTTGAGTGGTCTTAATGGAGAAATGACTTAGGTAACTTGAAGAGAAAAGAGATGAGTGTGCTAGGATTTTCTTTTGAAATGTTTACTGTGTGAGTGACATGAAGACATAGGGATATTACGAGAGTGTGAGTCACTTAAAGGATATTGACCACCAATATGCCGGTATTGGTTCTAATAGCCCAGTTCTTTGATTTTCACTCAAATTTTGTATTATTAACCTAGAAATTTTTCTAATAATATTAGTATTTTTATATTATTTTTTTGAGTCGCTTCACCGGTACGCATTTATACTGTGAGTTTCGCAGTAAATGCACTTTTCTTCTGAGATGAGATTTTATTTCTCGAAAATATTCTTCAATAATTATTCTAAGTTAATTATGGAATATTTCCCTTAAAATTCCAATCTTTCATTATTAAATTTATTTGTTTCTTTATTTAGTGGTGCGAATTCCTACAATACTCTTCCTATCCAACTTGTAACCGGCAAAATCTTAGTCAAAATAACCAATTAAAGTAGTTGGGAATCCCTTCGGATACAACAAACCAATATGTGTAGTGCCTACTAAGTATCTCAAAGTCCTTTTAACAACATTTAAATGTGATTCTCTAGGACATGATTGATATTTAGCACATAAGCAAACACAAAACATAATATCTGGTCTACTAGCGGTCAAATATAATAAAGGGCCAACCATTTCTCTATATTTTGTTACCTCAACCAGTTTACCTTCTTCATCATTGTGAATTGAAACTGAAGTGCTCATTGGAGTGTCCATTGGTTTGGCTTGATCCATTCCAAAGCGCTTGAGTACTCTTTTCAATACTTTTCTTGATTGATTAACATGCCTTCTTTTTCTTCCTTTATTTGCAATCCAAGGAAATAGTTGAGTTCTCCCATCATAGACATCTCAAACTCACTTTTCATCATTTTTGCAAACTCTTCACAAAGAAATTCATTAGTAGAAAAAAAAATGATATCATCAACATAAATTTGTACAAGTAAAGAATGATTATGTTTTCTTTTAATGAACAATGTAGTATCTATATTACCATTACAAAAACCATTTTTAAGTAAAAATTTACTCAATCTTTCATTCCAAGCTTTTCTAGCTTGCTTTAAACCATACAAAGCCCTTTTCAAACGAAAAACCTGATTAGGAAAGTCAAACCTCTCAAAATCTTGTGGTTGATACACATATATCTTCTCTTAAATAATACCATTTAAAAATGCAGTTTTGACACCACTAATATCAGGGCAACTTCTGCAGGGTCACACTAGCCTTCTGCGGAGGCCTTCCCAATACTTAGCCCAGCCAAGCCCAAAACCTTTATAAAGGATTTATTCAACCACAATAAGTGGGCCGACACCACATCTCAAACCAAAACCTTAAGACTGAAGGTTTATGGGTCTTTTACACTTATATGGTCCTCAATTGGTCTAAGTCTAGCCTATGTTGGTCTTATTTCACCACTATTCACTCACTTGATTATTTCCAACATCATTAGCTTATAATGACCGTAATAATCGTGTAATCTCCAATATTTCTTTCAGAAAGAGACTTTGGCCGTTTATTTCAACCATATACTGAATCCATGATTTTGAGTTCAAAAGTCAATCTTGATTTATCTGTATTCCCAATTCCTCGGAGAAATTGAAATTGAGTGGTAATTGTCTTTGTAAGAATACATCTTATTGTGTGTTGCCTATAATTGATAATTTATTGAAATTTTCTTATAAACGAGTTAATGGTTGATCCAAACAGGTTTAGGAATAGGCTAAAACTGATATGTATATAAAGGGTCTATTAAACAATATTAGGCTGACGTGAGTAGATTAATTGGATCATGATAAGGAGAAAATTTTCAGTGTAACAACTGTAGGTACATTCATGTTAAAAGGGGAAAAAAAATTTCCCTTTTCAATAAAAGGAAGTACCAAACTCGGTACTCTCCTGGCGCACTACAAAAATCTCCCATGATAGGGGGAATTCTATGATTGATATTGTGTATTTATATAAAAGCTAATTTTAACCGCTAGTGCTTTAGGGGGCGTTTGGTTGAGGAAAAGTTTTTTGAACACTAGGGAAATGTAATTGATAGGGAAATAGTTGGAAAGTGAGTTTGGTAGGAAAATGTAAAAAAAGTTGTTTGCTTGGAAAAAATTTTACTGGGCAAATTAGATAAGATTTATAAAGTCTACTTCTAGTTTTAGGTAAAATATAGATGAGAAAATAAGTGACAATTACGAAAATATCCCTGTTT
Organism: Gastrolobium villosum; assembly: GCA_032173675.1. NCBI lineage: Eukaryota > Viridiplantae > Streptophyta > Magnoliopsida > Fabales > Fabaceae > Gastrolobium > Gastrolobium villosum. The sequence continues at coordinate 24,151 of JAVKPL010004816.1, read as the reverse complement.
TTAAAATTTTTGGGAAAATAAAAAAATGCAAGTCTTTCTTCATTTGAAACAGATTGTTGAAGTTCGCGTTCAATTATTTACTGATAGACCATCTTTAGTAATAGAAGTGCTAGAAGCTGAAAGCAATAACAGATCATTACCGACTCCCTTTGGTGCCATTCTTCCATCAAATTCAAGTGAAGGGTTAGATATTGGGTTCCTCATGTTTGACAAAGTTGCCTTAGAAGGTAAAGGACGTTCAGGTACCAAACTAGGAATTGAGGCACCTGCCCTAAAGCCACCCAAACTGTGGCTCTGTGGAAGAGGGCTTAGAGACACTGCCTCTTGAACATGGCTTGGACTACTAAAACTACTTATACTATGAGTTCCAGTTTCATAATCATCACGACTTCCATGACCCAGCCATAGAATTCCTCACTAGAGACAATCTCAACTCATATTTTATTTACATGATATTTAACTATTACATGGTGACAAATGCAACTTTAATTGAATTATGACACATTGCCTCATTTTTTTGGTCTTCAAGATTAATCTGAAAAGAATTGCCAAAAATTTCAATAACCGTTGATTAAATTTTCCTCTTATTATAATGCGAAGTTTATTCTTTTGATGGTTGTCATTGGTCTTCATGCTTGAAATGATGGGATTTCATGGCAATCAAGCAACATGTAAACCTTAGATTGATGCTTATTTAAATTTAAGGACAAGGAAGTGCCAAATTACTCACTGATGAAGCTTCATGACCTTAGCAAGAAATGGATTATATTTCAGTGATTCAATTAATATAAAGCACTTCGGGTGTTCATTTCTTTCTTCAGATATTTCACCTTGATTCCTCATCTAATTCCAAGTATTCATAATGCGATGGTGTATTTGTACATGTGTGAAACAAACAGGTGCGGGCTACATTATTGGATAATTTCATAAGTGACAATAATCTTAATTGTAATAGTTAATTAATGGCAAGAGTTTTACAGATAACAAATACATAAAATAGATGTAAAATTACATTCATATGACCAATGAATGGCTGTAACATTAATTCAATATAATAGATACACATATATGCCAAATGGCCCTGATGTATAGTTCTGTTTCGGATCCTGTGTATCTGTATCAGATAACAATGCAGGTTGTTTCTTTCAATCCATGGTTTCCTCTTCCTTTGCTTCAGATCAACCCCAAAACATGCTCTCTCACCACAAAAATAAACAACCTTGGCAAACTTGACAGCATGCCTGTCAAGCAATCACTTTATCAGCTGCACTTTGAACATGGCTGTTGTCATTTAAGATAATATGCTTCCCTTTTTTATGTCTACTACCTACTTCTTTCTAGTACGTTTTCTCAACTGATGTTCATATTTTCTCTCTTCGTTTGAGATTATGATTTCACACACACACACATACATATATATGTTCTGGTTATGTGATAAGAAAATAATCAAGTTATGTTCTGGTTTTCATCTAAAATTTATTTACGTTTTTGATATGATGTTCTTTTAGCAACATATCAAAGCCTTTAATATTTAAATTTTTATATAATTGATAAGGCTTCTAATCCATGTTAACAAGCTTACAGCCCCAAAAGTTTAGTCTTTTAAATTAAGGGTTAAGAGTGGCTTTTATATCTCCAACAATAAAAACTGCTACAAAAGTATAAGAGAATAATGCAAATATACATAAAGAACTAACTATAAAAACCAGTTGTCTTATCAACTACAAGAAGGGAGAACAATCACACCATTCATTTTCTTGTGAGAAAAATCAGGCATTTTGCGGCGGTTCTTTTTTCGTATACACGATGGTTACAACCGCCGCTAAAAGCATTTTTGCAATTTGTGACGGTTGTAACCGTCGCGTATACAAAAAATGAACCGCCTCTAAATGCCAATTTTTTTGTAGTATATGCTGAGGATAGATCCTTGTTTGGTTTGGAGCAACACTTTGATCATTCTTTAAATCAGTTAAGTTAGCACTCTTCTTAATTAAATGTGCTATAGCTTATTAGGAAGAAAAAGATAGGTACTTTTCTAGCTTTTAGGAGAGGGAATTTGATAGGGTCAGGATTAGGGGTCCATGGTTGGTCCTCAACCTTGGCTCGTTCCTTTTGGTCTCCCATTCTTGTTATTATGCCCTTGCTTACTACCCAGCTTCCAAATATATAATTCTATTGCCCGTATGTGCAACACTCCAATATAAGAATACAGTTAATTAGTTCTGAATTATCTAGAATGGTTAACGAGAATATAAGATACTGCAATAAAAGCTGTTAGAAGACAAATTAATCTTTGCCACCTTATCTCTGATCAATGAGAGCAAACAAATTGGTGCTGAAGCTATATATATAATTAGAGGTATATTATTTTGGTGTCTTTGTATTGTGTTATTGAGTGAAAAAATACTACTCAGTACACATTCATGGTTTCATGAAACTTAGCTATATTTTTTATCCTTAAGATTGTAACACCCCGTTACCGGACCGGTGTGTTATCATCAAATATGATATTAAACGCAGTTACAATCACAGTAGTTAGTTGAATTTACGTGAAAACTTTTTCCTTTTTAACATCTTTTACAACATTTAAAAGAACTGTGATCATAACTCAAATCTTTATGCGGAACACAATACCAAAGCCTAATACCATACCCTCTTGTTTTACTCATCTCTCTTACTATAGTATAGCCCTCTTTGTTAGCTACAAGTGGTTTCAAACCGCGTCCAATTTGGAGCTTTGTAGCTGTGATGCCAATTTTACTAATTCATGTGTATGTTGAACGGGCAACGAGCGCTAAAGCGCCCAAGGGAGCGTTTTAGCGCCCACGGACAGAAAATAAGTATTTTTCACAGGTGCCAGGGCGTTTTAGCGCCCATACTGGGCGTTTTAGCGCCCATACTGGGCGTTTTAGCGCCCATACTGGGCGTTTTAGCGCCCAGTGGCAGAATGATATATGTCTTCACAGGTACCCGGGCGTTTTAGCGCCCAAGGGCAGGGGGATTTCCCCTGTTTCACGCATGCAGAGCGCTAAAGCGCCCAACACCAGATGCAGCTCAGCTGCTTAATCTTCCTTCCCTTCCTTTCTCTCATACAGCCCAGTTCCTAACTCCAATCAACCCCAATTTTTGACAGGGATAAGAAGGTAACCCTACCTCCAATGTGACATATTGCACATCCCAATTGGACCACTGTGGAGGAAGATACGCCATCCCAAAGTTCGCCTAAAACTTGTTAATTTCATGAAAATCGGCCAGAGCTTCCTTTGTTTATACCAGAATTCCCCAATTTTGGCCAAAGCAACCTAATACAACAAGATGCATATATATCGACTGGGTGTCACACACAAGGACCAACAAGCCTTGGGGCACTTACAACCCATCACAGTTCCATTTACATGTGCAATTCTTATTAAGTTTCAATCACCAAGTTTAATTTCATGCATTGGTTAATTATACACTTAATCAATCCTAAAATAGGCCTAAGGCCCTTACATCATATCATACATGCTCCAAATACATCATAAGTGGCTATGGACAAAATCCCATGCTCACTCAAAGTATACAAATATGTCAAGGCATGAGTAGAAATCCAAATACAAGACTTAGAAAGTAATCATAAACACTACAAAAGCATGGAAAACTCAACATGCAATATGTTCATGATCTAAGTCCTAAATACAAACTACACTACTATGTGCATCTCATACTCCTCCAAAATTACATGCTAGCCCAATGCACCACATGCTACAGCCATCAACTAAGTGGGCTTCTTACCCGAAGCTCCTCCGTGCTCATAATGCCCTGAAATGATGTCCCCAAACGCGGGGTGAGATATACAAATATATCTCAGTAAACCAAGGGTACTAGATAATTTCTTCACCCCATGGCTCACTTAATGTGCAACAATAACATTTTGCAATATGCATGACATATAATACCACAAACAACTGTGGACAAATCCAAGAACATCCACATTAGGATTACGTTCGAGGACCCCATCATATAACTCCCGGGAACCTTCCTGGTGCCTCTCTCATGGATGAGACGACCGCATGGGAAAACCCAACTGGAACTCCTCATGAGCCCTATCCAGCGGAAGTCCCTCGTTTGGATCATCCTGGTGCCGCTCCCAGAGTCGCCCCCACGGCAACAACCCGACTGAAATCCCCAAGGATATTTCCAGCGGATGTCCAAACCAACACACGTCTACCGGCCAGAGACCACACAATTTCACACACAACAAGCAATAATGCATGAAAACACATAATCACACAATGGTATAAACACAAAATCCAACCACAACCTTCCACTAGGTGTGGTGGAGCACACAAGGGATTAAACCCCAGTTCCAAGGGTTTACCTCAACTCCGATAGTCTCGTTCCACACGTACGCCCCCAGTCAATCTTCCAAAATCACGTCAGTGTGAGGCACCCTACAATGATCAACACCATGATCAACATCTTACCACATTACTCAACATCTCATCACACCATCCACACACAACTCAACATCTCAAATTCATGACACTTCACTTTTTTTTTTCTAAGTTATAAATCACATTTTTTTGTACCTAAATTTTTCATGGCATTTCTAGCTTAAACACGTCATTCTAAGACATTATCATCTAATACCATTTTTCCATTTGAGCTCCCTATCATCACACATCTAAGATTAAAGACTTAGAGTTCATATTTTTGGATCTACAAAATCAACCGTAAAAATACTACAAATATACTCACAATCAAAGCTTGACACTCCTCCAAAGCTTATCCAAGCAATGAGAGATCCAATGCCTCCAAGAACACCATTTTCCCCAATAATTTCGAATCTGCCCTAGGCCAATAGCGCCCCAAAGATGTGATTTCAAGGCTTGGGAGTATCACCAATGGCTTTAGAATGTGTTCTCCAATGAATTTCAACACAAAAATCAAAGGATTTGGTGGAGAAAATGACAAATGGTGAAGGAGGGAAGCTTAGAGGCTTTAATGGAGGAAAGGGGTGGGGTTACGGGAAGGAGAAGGGAAAGTGGGAGAGAGAGGGCGTGAGGGGATGCTGAGGGAAAGGAGAATTTAAGTGAATTTGGGTCACGCGGGTCCCACACGCGATTTAACTTTAATCCAATCAACAATTCCGACCATAGATTCCTAATCTACTTATTTTTCTGGTGCATGACATATTTTTGTTTCCTAAAAATATTGATAAAAATTACACTTATACCGCAGTATTTTACACCAGAAAGTCACTATTCATCAATTTTTCACAAATTTGCCTATTCACTCAATTTTACGCACTGAGTCTGTTTCCGACATTATTTTTGAGTAGGAGACTTCATATGACAAAAATAATTCATGTTTGGTAATTTACCATTTTGCCCGTTTTGGCTTTAATTCATGGATTTTCACTAATCCTACCATTTTAAATCACAATATCAATACAAAACACACATTTAAATTTATGAGGTGTTATAAAGATCAGGTTGAAGCTTCCTGTGTATGAATACTACAATATTAATCAATAATGATTTAGCCTTTCCATTGAATAAGTCGGTTGAATTCCTTATTGTATCAGAGTATAACTCTTCAATCAAGAAAACATGCTTTAGCATCCTCTGTCTCTTTAGCATCCCACCCGAGACGAACTCCAGCTCCAACTCCGATTCCATGCGACGCTGAGAGGAATGGATTATCCATGAACTGGCCCATCATATTCAGAACCTAGCTCAGATTCCGAGTTGGAGAAAATGGATCAAACACATATGCACATAGAAAGATTGAGGGGAAAATGATTCGTACAAAACAAAAGGTTCAGTAATAGATTAGATATTTAACTCCGTTCACTATTAACTCACTAAATCAAAATAACGACATCGAAAATTAAGGAGACTTACACTCATGGGCGTTGCTATCTCTATCTTTCTTCGCCTTTTTCTTCACGCTTTACATGAGGGTATCATGGTCTTATTTCGATTGCACTTTTGCCATTTAGATGGCTAACGAGAAAAAACCACCTCCAATTTGTCTTTCCTAACAGTGCCAATAGCTTGCTTTCTACGACCAGATGAAGAATGCTATGCAAATATAATAGATGGGGAACTTAAGAAAAATGGTCTACCAAACATGGGTGTCTTACTTTGCCACTTCTATTTGCATAGGCAACTTATATGAAACCTTGAACCAAACAGCACCTTATTCAATTGAGAATTACATCTAAATTTAGAGATTAGAGAGTAAGACCTAGAATTTCAAAGTACTTATCAAACCTATCAGGAAAAAGGTATATTTAATGTAATTAATCCAAATTATTCAGTGATCATGTATGGCCTCTTAATTGTCTTGGATATAGTGTAAGAATCACTATATGATTTTAGGTTTCTTTTTTTTTTTTTTTTTAGTTTTCCAAAGGTGTCCTTATCAAGTTGAATTTTATTAATCCCTTTTAAGGTACATCCTAAAGGTTTTTATCATCGATTCCAAGTTACTTTATCTAGGTATTAAACTAGAAACCTTTCAGTCGATCCCAACAGTTTACTCCTTAGGCACAACTCATTTATTAACTGTGCCATCTTTAGAGGTTTAACTTTTCTCTTTGATTCATAATCCAAAAAAAAAACTTTTCTCTTTGATTATATATTATTTTTTTTTGAAAGTTTTGCCTTTATTATGCAATTTTGGGTGTATTTTGATTCTCTCTATTCTAATCATAGAGGACTTTTAATTGTCTTACACATAAGGGTTTTATTGATCACATAATTAGCTTTTGATTAAGACTAAAATTCCATTGAATCATGCTTATACAGAGAGATTTCTGCATTTGAATTTGTTTTTCTAAACTGATTTTTAAAACCGTATATCACAAATTTCTTTTATTTTCTTTTTTTTATTGGTGAATCAAAGTATAATGTTGGTTGGAGTTTACAAAAAAATTTCCTATTGAATTTAAACCGAATGCCTAACAAATCGTGTTGTCACTCTAGCCTTACAACTGACTAAATTCCACTAGCACGCTTAGAAAATTAACATGATTTTTTTTTTAATTTTCAAAGATTAGAATCGAACTCACATTTTTACATCCTTTAAAATAATACACACTTTACCCTATAAAAGTATTAAAAAGACTATCACCAAATATATAAAGGTTTTTAGTTGAAATGATTCTTTATATAGTATCAGAGTTTTTAGTGATCATAAGATTACGAGTTTGATCCTCACTATTCCCATTTTCAGATGGAATTAAGAAAAACATGAGATTTAAAAAAATGGACTTGTCATATCCATCTTTCAAATCAAAATAGAATAAAATAAAAGTATTAAAAAGCCCCAAACATCTATCAAATCTTACTACGAGAGGAGTCTCACCTTCATCTTGCTTCCAGAAGTGAATGTGTGATAACATTCACAGATAAGTTTTCTGCCATCCTTCTGGCCATTCTTGAATTTTCATTGCCTCTCACATTTAGAAATGCAGGTGGCTTAGGGCAAGGAAGCGCCTTAGTGTCATTGTCAATCATTGATACAACATCAGACATGGTTGGCCTGTCTTCTGGACTTTCTTGGACACATAGAAGTCCTATGTTCACATATCTCAACACTATATGCTTACTAGGGAAATCTTCCAATGCTGGATCCATCATATCCGTTCCCGAATTGCTTGTCCATAGATCCCAAGCCTTCAAGATATTGCAGAAAATGTAGAAAAATATTTCAATCGAAAAGTTTAAACTACCCGCTGAAGGCAGTTTGAGCTATCAACCAAAAAGCTTAAGTGGCGGCAAATTATTACAATGTTATTGTAAAGAACCTTGGGATACATCACCCCAAAAGTTAGCTAAAAGGGTGGGAGTGCCCAAGGCCTTACTAGGGAAATCTTCCAATGCTGGATCCATCATATCCGTTCCCGAATTGCTTGTCCATAGATCCCAAGCCTTCAAGATATTGCAGAAAATGTAGAAAAATATTTCAATCGAAAAGTTTAAACTACCCGCTGAAGGCAGTTTGAGCTATCAACCAAAAAGCTTAAGTGGCCGCAAATTATTACAATGTTATTGTAAAGAACCTTGGGATACATCACCCCAAAAGTTAGCTAAAAGGGTGGGAGTGCCCAAGGCCTTATAAAAGCCACATTAGTTGTTCATCCAACCAATGTGGGACTATATATCTCAACACGCCCCACAAGAGAAAGTGGGGGACGGCGAGACTCTGATACCATGTAAAGAACCTTGGGATACATCACCCCAAAAGCTAGCTCAAAGGATGGGAGTGCCCAAGGCCTTATAAACTCCATATTAGTTGTTCATCCAACCAATGTGGGACTATATATCTCAACAGTTATTAGGCATATTTTTGGCAAGATTCTATAATGTTGTACATCCGGTCTAATTAATTCATGCTTTCTAAATGGCTTTCAAATTTTAAATTATGAAATCGATTTCATCCCTGCACATTAAAAATAGTTGAGTAGAATTTAGAAACTTACGTATCCAAGAAGATTGAGGGAGTTTGTTTGATAAAAACCAGTATTCTTCTTGCCACTTACAATCTCTAACAAAAGGATGCCAAAGCTAAACACATCAGATTTTATTGAGAAAAGGCCTTCCAGAGCATATTCAGGGGACATGTAGCCACTGAAAACCATCAACATAGAGTAATTAGCAGTTGATTAATCATGAGTCCAAAATCTTTACATTAAACTATAGCATCAACGATATTATTTTATTCAACTTACTAAGTCCCTACTATCCGGTTTGTATTTGCTTGAAGTTCATTCTCACCAAATATTCTTGCCATTCCAAAGTCTGATATTTTAGGATTCATGTTGATGTCTGATGGACACCGTGGGCCTATTGGGCCTATTAAACCTTATGCTAAAGTTTATACTCGAAGGGCCCATAAAAGAAGTAGTCAGGACAAACCACAATCAATTGCTGAAGGGGACACTTGGCAAGCTATGAATGGAGAGGAAGATATTGGAGGAGAATGGGAGAATATAAGTTAGTTATGAGTGGATGGGTGGGATATGGAGAATTTTGTGTATGGGTTGGGTAAAGCACTGAGTGGGGAAATGCCTCAGGAGCTGTAAGAGTCAGTGAGTCTGTAACTTCCTCTTTCAATCGACCAGTCCATTCAAGGGAAGATTCCTTAGTTATTTCAGTTTGTTTGATTCCTGTAATATTCCTGAGTGTAGTCACGATGGTGTATGACTCAGTTTGCTATTAATAAAATCATTGTTATTCATCTTCTCTTTCAACATTTATCAACCTTAATTCTGAGAACAAATCTGGGTACCAACATTTGGTATCAAAGCTCTTTTCTGGGAACTAAGTTTGTGAATGGTAGTGACGAGATACATGGATCATCGTATGGAAACCTTGGAGGTTAGGGTCGGAGGTACAGAAGAAGGTATTCGTAGGATTGAAACGAACGTGGCCGAGGTGATGAGAACCCTTCAAGAAATCGTTCGTGCAGGGAGACACGGAGGAACAAGTAGTGAGGGAACAGGGAATCAAGGAGGAAACCATGAGACCTGTCCAAGAATGATAAGAAGCGAAGAAAGGATGAAGAGAGTTGAGGTCCCTTATTTCTCAGGCGAAGACCCTTACGGATGGATCTTTCGAGCCGAAAGGTATTTCCGGGTCAATAGAATTCCGCCGGAGGAACAATTAGAGACGGCATCGATATGCTTAGAAGGAGAGGCCCTGAGTTGGTTCCAATGGTGGGAACCACAGAATCCGTTGGCGGAATGGATGATATTTAGGACAGCAGTCTTACAACGCTTCCATGTGTCACCGTCCGGCAACCCGTATGAAGCGCTCATGGAGTTGAAACAGATGGGAACGGTGGCTGAGTTCAGAAAACAATTCGAAGTTCTCTCCGCTCCGTTGGGGCAAGCTGATGAGGAATTAATGCAAGCGGCTTTTCTGACGGGGTTGAAACCTGAAATTAGGGCCGAAATCCGTTTACACTCACCTGGAGATATTGGGGAAATGATGATCCTCGCTCAACGATTCGAAGAACGTGAGAAGGTGTTGCAGGGAGGAGAAGGAAGCATGGGCCGCACAGGAGTTGGGCCTCACAGTGGGCACACAAGTAATGGAAGGCATGCTTTGGGAAATAAGGGTGGAGTAAATAGATGGGGTTATAGTGGGCCTGCAACATCAGCCCAACAGACCCCACTTACTAATGTATCCAATTCTTCAGTGGCCAGTAACACAAACGCGAACCCTAATCGCATTGGGGGAGCGACGAGGAATCATGGGGGAACCACTCCATCGACGGGAGCGACGGCGAGTGCGGCTGACGGCCGTCGGAGGAAAAATTTCCGGAGGTTATCACCGGAAGAGGAGGCAAACCACCGGCGTCGCAATTTGTGCTTTAGGTGTGGTGGACCCTTCGGACCTGGGCATGTGTGCCCTAATCCTCAGATGCGGGTGATGTTAGTGAGCAACGAAGGTGAGGGCGAAGAAGAGGAGGATATGACTCAGGGCGATGGAGGAAACGAGCAACTTGAAACCCTGCAACTAAGTATACAGAGTGTGGAGGGAATCACTTCCAATCGTTCCCTGAAATTATGGGGGAAGATTCTGGGTCATAGAGTTATGGTGCTCGTGGATACTAGTGCTTCTCACAATTTCATTGGAGAGCGCGTGGTGGAGGCTGTAGGAGTACATTCTCATCGGTCCAAGTCATTTAGTGTTGAGGTAGGAGACGGCCACCGAGTCCAAGGTAAGGGAATCTGTCAGGGAGTAACCTTAGTCTTGCCTATTTTTTCGATCATTCAAGATTTCTATATCTTCGATCTTAAGGGGGTGGATGTGGTGCTGGGATTTTCGTGGTTAGAGGGCTTGGGAGATATTCAAGCAAATTTCCGGAGATTATGGTTACGTGTTCCATGGCAGGGGAGAATGGTCACTTTGCAAGGGGATCCGGAATTATCTTATAGTCAGGTTTCATACCGAAGTCTGAACCACTCGTGGAGGAAAGGTACAGAAGGTTATTATATAGAGCTGGGGTATTCTTCAATGGAGTTAGCAGGAATTCCTAAAGGGGACCCTCGAGTAGCTGAGCTATTGAGGCAATATGAAGATGTCTTCCTACCTCCCTCAGAGTTACCTCCTTCTAGGGAGTGTGATCACAAAATCTTACTGAAACAAGGGGCAGATATTCCTAACATCCGACCTTACCGCTACCCATATTATCAGAAGGAGGAGATTGAGAAGTTTGTCAGAGAAATATCAGAGGTGGGATTGATCCGACCTAGTTGCAACCCTTATTCAAGTCCCTTAATTTTGGTGAGAAAGAAAGATGGGAGTTGGCGCTTTTGTGTGGGTTACAGGGCCTTAAACAAGGTAACTATTCCTGATAAATTTCCTTTACCAGTAATTGATGAACTGCTTGATGAATTAAATGGTGCAGAGATATTTTCCAAGTTAGATCTGAAATCAGGTTACAATCAAATTAGAATGAAGGTGGAAGACATTGAGAAAACCACATTTCGTACGCATGAGGGCCATTATGAGTACCTTGAAAGCCCTTTGGTTTGAGGAACGCTCCATCTACGTTTCAGTCCCTGATGAACACGGTCTTCAAACCATACCTGAGAAAATCCGTCTTGGTGTTTTTTGATGACATTCTAATCTACAGCACCAATATGGATCAACACTGTGAACATCAGGTGGTGTTGGATATCTTGCGAAAGAACCATTTCTCTGCCAATAAAAAAAATGCACCTTTGTGGAAAGGGAGCTGGAGTACTTGGGTCATCTTATTTCCAAGGAGGGTGTCAAGGCTGACCATCACAAGTTAGAGGATGTGCAGCAGTGGCCTCTGCCAACGACAGTAAAAGGCCTTCGTGGGTTCTTGGGGCTCACTGGTTATTATAGGAGGTTTGTGAAGCAATATGGTCAGATTGCGAAACCTTTGACTCAACTACTTAAAAAAGAAAATTTCCTATGGAATGAGGATGCCCAACTGTCCTTTGAAACCTTAAAAGCTACAATGATGTCGCTGCCAATTCTTGCACTGCCTAAGTTTGATGAGATATTCTTTGTAGAAACATATGCTTCCGGAGCAGGAATGGGGGCCGTGTTGATGCAAGAGGGCCGACCAATTGCCTTCCTTAGTAAGGCTTTTTCGGAGAAGGATAAATTGTTATCTGTTTATGAAAGAGAGTTGAAGGCCATTGTGTTCGCGGTTTACAAGTGGCGTCATTATTTGTTGGGACGCCATTTTGTGATTACTACCGATCATAGGAGTCTCAAGTATTTAACGGAGCAAAGTTTAACGGTTGAGGGTCAACAAAAGTGGGTGGCCAAGTTGATGGGATTTGATTTTGAGATACGTTACAAACCGGGCAGGGAGAATACAGCAGCTGATGCTCTATCACGTGTCATGGACTGCAAAGAACTCACCATGGTCACCAGTCCAGATCTGCAAGGGCTGTCGGAGGAGATTCTTCAAGATCCGGGTACTAGGGGCATTTGTACTGATGTGATACAAGATGCGAAATCCCACCCAGGCTATCAAGTGCTCAAAGGCAGTCTATGGTTTAAGAACAGATTGGTTCTTCCCCGATCCTCTCCCAGGATACTTGATATTCTCACCGAGTTTCACTCTTCCCCTTGGGGTGGTCATTCTGGGGAATTGAGGACACTGAAAAGGGTGGCTGGAGTGTTCTATTGGAAAGGCATGCATAAGGATGTTGCTGCTTTTGTGCGGGCTTGTAGCGTTTGTCAGCAGCAAAAATATGACCATTTGAAACCAGCAGGACTGTTGCAACCTTTCCCCGTTCCACAACAAGTGTGGAAAGATGTGACACTCGATTTTATAGGGGGCTTACCCGTATCCAAGGGGGCGGATACTATCCTGGTAGTAGTGGATAGACTCTCAAAGTATGCTCACTTTATGACCCTAAAACATCCTTTTGATGCTCCAACAGTGGCGGCTGTCTTCATGAGGGAAGTTATTAGGCTCCATGGTATTCCAAAGTCGATCGTGTCGGATCGTGACCGAGTCTTTATAGTAAGTTTTGGGGTGAGCTCTTTAAATTAACTGGAACTAAGTTAAAGTTTAGTTCAGCCTATCACCCCCAAACGAATGGCCAAACCGAAGTAGTCAATCGAACCTTGGAGACGTATTTGCGTTGCTTTGTTAGTGGACACCCAAAGGGGTGGGTTAAATGGTTGTCCTGGGCTGAATTTTAGTTCAACACAACCTACAATAGGTCCATTCAAATGTCCCCATTTAGAGCTCTGTACGTTAGAGACCCAACCAATGTCATTTCTTTTACTCCTGGCAGTACATCAGTGGCAGCTGTGGACACTTGGCTGCTGGCCAGGGATGCGATTTTGGTGGAGTTAAAAAATAATTTGTGTCAAGCTCAACAGAGGATGAAGATACAGGCGGATAAGGGGCGCAGAGAAGAAAATTTTCTGGTTGGTGAAAAGGTTTTTCTGAAGATCCATCCTTATAAATTGAAATCTTTAGCCAAAAGACTTAATCAGAAGTTGAGCCCATGGTTTTATGGGCCCTTTGCAATCACTGAAAAAATTGGTCAGGTGGCTTATAGGTTAGAACTCCCTTCATATTCAAAGATCCATAATGTCTTTCATGTCTCTCAATTAAAGAAAGTTGTCCATCCCTCCACGTTGGTGCTGGATCTGCCTCAATGTTTATCTGCAGAATTGGAGATGCAAATGTAGCTTGCTGCCATTTTGCAAGCAAGACGTTTATTAGATGGGCAGGTGGAGGTTTTAGTTCAATGGGCAGAGTTAGCAACGTGGATGCTACATGGGAGAAGTTGGAGGAGTTTAAGAGGGAATTTCCTTATTTTCACCTTGAGGACAAGGTGAATTTTGAAGAAGGAGGTATTGATGGACATCGTGGGCCTATTGGGCCTATTAAACCTTATGCTAAAGTTTATACTCGAAGGGACCATAAAAGAAGTGGCCAGGACAAACCACAATCAGTTGCTGAAGGGGACACTTGGCAAGCTATGAATGGAGAGGAAGATATTGGAAGAGAAGGGGAGAATATAAGTTAGTTATGAGTGGATGGGTGGGATATGGAGAAATTTGTGTATGGGTTGGGTAAAGCACTTAGTGGGGAAATGCCTCAGGAGCTATAAGAGTCAGTGAGTCTGTAACTTCCTCTTTCAATCGGCCAGTCCATTGAAGGGAAGATTCCTTAGTTATTTCAGTTTGTTTGATTCCTGTAATATTCCTGAGTGTAGTCACGATGGTGTATGACTCAGTTTGCTATTAATAAAATCATTGTTATTCATCTTCTCTTTTAACATTTATCAACCTTAATTCTGAGAACAAATCTAGGTACCAACAATGTCTAACAATATGTTGCTAGCTTTCAAATCTCGATGAATAATCCGGAACCTGGAATATTGATGAAGGTAAAGGAGACCTTGTGCAATTCCATCAATTATCCGAACTCGTGTTCCCCAATCTAGCGTCCTTCTTTTTGTTGCATCTATTTTGCATTAAAATATGACACAACCAATATTTGAGTAAAGTTAAATAGTAGGGATAGTTCTGAGATTGCAAAGTACAAACCAAAAAGAAAAAAATCCAAGCTTTTATTAGGCATAAATTCATAAATCAGCATCTTTTCATCTCGATCAATGCAGCAGCCCAAAAGTCTAACAAGATTATTGTGTTGAAGTTTAGCAATTAACAACGCTTCATTTCTCAACTCCTTCCATCCTTGACCAGATCTTCGGGATAGCCTTTTTACAGCAACCTCATCCCCATTCAATAATTTACCCTGGAATTCATTTTTTACACAAAGTAAAATATAGGCAGCAGCAAATGGAAACTTGTAAATAAGAGAATATACTACACTAGTTAGTTCTTATTGATTGGACAAATCTATATTAATAACATTCCAAAAAATATAAGTTCATTCCAATTCAAGAAATATTCATAAGAAGAATTTTGGAACATGCCTTGTAAACAGGTATGCAGTTTGATTTCTAATGAGACATTTTAATGAGTTCAAACTTGCGATATTTTTAAAACGAGTCAAGCCGAATGCAAACCAAGTTTTACAATGATCATGGTAAAACTATCACAATAATCAACCTTTGATAGGTCGTAGCCTATTTCCTTCGAATAATTTTTCAACTAACTCTAGTCATACTTTTCGTCCATGGATTCTCGATATTCTCTTTAGATCTCACATAGTTAATCGCAATTATACCATTAGAAAGTAGTTGTCTAACGGAATCATGTCGTCGACGTATATGTCGTGACTTTTCGTTATACATAACATTTATTGTTGTTCCGATTGCTACCTGACTATCACAGTCTATGCACAGGCATTGGCTTTGGCCAATTCTGAATATGCTCAAGAAAATTCCAAGCCATTCAACTTCTTCACTCGCTTTATCCCAAACAATAAACTTTGCTTCCATTGGAGATCTTGGTATACAAGTCTACTTAGACGATTTTAGAGAAACTGTACCCCCACCAAGTTTGTACACATACCCATTTGTGAGTTTAGTATCACTAGAACTGATGATCCAATTTGCATCACAATAATATCCTTCTTAGAGGTGGCAAAGCGGGCGGCCCGCCCCGCCCCGCCCCGCCCTAGCCCGCCAAAAAGCGGGCTGGCCCGCCCCGCCTTTGAAGGTGGGCTAGATATCTTAGCCCGCCCCACCCCATTTGGGCGGGCAACCCGCCAAGCCCGCAACATTTTACATTAAAAATTAAAAAATTAAAAATAAAAATCATCCCGGGCGGGCTGGCGGGCAGCGGGTTTGGAAAACTCAGGCCGCCCCGCCCCGTTTGGCGTGCGAGCCGGGCCGACCCGGCGGGCTCAGCCCATTTTGCCAACTCTAATCCTTCTAGTACAACCGGATACTTCTTGTAATGCAGAGCAAAATCTAGAGTACACTTCAAGTATCCCAGAATTAGGATCATTGCTTCCAATTAGACTTATTTGGGTTACTTGTGAAATGACTTAGCAAGCTCACAACATATGCTATGTATTATAATCCAAATAATTAAATTACATTAATTATAATTAAATTAAATTTAGAACTAAATAACTTTTTGAGGTAAAAGTGTAAATAATGAAAGTTTGGGATAAAAGTGCAAGTATGCAAAGTCAATGGGACCCTGAAATAAATTATGTTTCTTACACCTTGTTTAAATCAACCTAGCAAAGTTAAGGGAAATTGTTTGTTTGAGTGGTTGTGGGAGAAAGATAAGAGGGTTAAAGGGGACATTTCCTTGCAAAGACACTTCCTTTCTTTGGAAAACCAAAAGTGAATTATGTATCCTATTTCCTTTTTCCTCTCATTCATTCCACGGTTCACCCCCTAAAACATCGCAAAATTTCACCTCATTTCATCTCCTTCATTCAACCAAATTAAAGAGAAAGGGCGAATCTTAGTTTATCCTCTTCTTCTTCTTCCTTGTGTGTGACTATAACACCCCGTGTGCACCCCGTGTATTATCATCACATGTGATATGAAGCGCAGTTACAATTCCAATAATTGATTAGAATTACGGATAAACTTTTTCCTTTCTATTTAATGTTAATTATTAATTCTGTATTCAATTAACTCAATTACAATTATTATAACCTACACACGGTTCGGAAGCATTTTTTATTTTAATTTACATTCCCTTATTAGGCAATACCATTAGGGATGTGCATGGGTCGAACCGAACCAGAATTTTTGAAAAACCGAACCGAATTGGTTTAAATGGTTCGGTTTGAAAGAGGTTTGGTTCGGTTCAAAATTGGTTCGGTTCGGTTCGGAAGTGGTTTGTTTTGGTTCAGAACCGGTTCGGGTCGACCCACTTTTGAAAATAAAAAAATAAATAAAAATTTAATTTGGTTCGGTTTGAAAATGGTTCGGTTCGGAAACAGTTTGGTTCTTAAACCGGTTCTAAAAACTGGTTCGGTTCATGAACTGGTTTTTTAAAAATTGGTTCGGTTCTTGAACTAGTTTTTAAAAACCAGTTATTGTAAGGTGTAAGACCCCGTTCTAAAACCGGTTTGTTAACATTGACTTATGATATTAAATGCAGTTACAATCACATTGGTTCAATAAAAATCCGGTTAAATTTTTCTTTTAAAACAAGCCGAATTAAAATTACCTAATTGCGTGATCATAACCATAATACATTGCGGAATAAAATACTTAAAGCTTAATACCATAATTTCATGACATTAGACCAAAAGTGGTTAAATGTCTTCCTCTCTATTTTAGCAACATATGGTTTCAAACCGTGTCTCAATTGGAACTCTATAGCTCAAGTTATGACCATTTAAGACCACACAACTTTGATGTGGAAACTGGTCCTGCGCGCAAAAACGCGCTGCCGGGCGCTCAAGCGCCCACAGGCAGAGAGAATTCCATCATTTCGCAGCGCTGGGCGCTAAAGCGCCCTAGCCGAGCGCTTAAGCACGCTTTTAGGCGCTTAAGCGCGCTGAGGCAGAGAGTTTTGGCCCTCACAGGGGCAGCAGGGCGCTAAAGCGCGCTCCTGGGTGCTTTAGCGCGCTGACAGGAAATTCTCAGCACTCTATCCTTTCTTTCTCAATTCATGGGGATGAATCCAACCCCTTTTTCATCAACTAATTAACATGCCAAATCATAATACGTGAGTGTAATCAATGCATATGTATCAAATGATTTACATGTCTTTCCAACATACTATTACATCTTGTTCACAAATTTCAATTACAAGGCATGAGACTTAGCTACAAAACACTATGATCAACTCTTTGGCTCCTACCAACAAAAGAGATACCAAAGGGGATGAGCATAGGCTAAGTCCAACCAATCAAACATGGCATGCATATAACAAATGATCTCCATTTAACAATCTTATTCAAAGGAACTACAAAATAGCATGCTAATCAATTGACACTATGTCTTCCTATGTCCATTTACTTCAAGTAAGGCCACTTGCCATCAGAGGCTCCTGCAGCATCCTTTCCTAAAAAGGGGTCCCCAACAACACAGGGTGAGATATACGAATATATCCAGTAAACCAGAGGCCCTTGGAGCATTTATCCACCCTATAGTTCAATAACAGTGTAATAGCAATGACAATAATAATGCAGCAAATACATATCCATGCAAGTGTACACACATCTCCAGGAGAAATCCCTCGAGCTCTCGAGCTGTCCTAAGGATACTCAGATGCAAATAGTCCTACTGGCCAGCTAAACTACCAAGTATGATTTACGCATCGTCATGCAACATACCAACATAGGGAAACACCATCCTATGTCACACCAAAGCATGCAAATACGTATAACAAAGTATTACACTATTTCATTGCATTTATATACAACAACACACCATTACCCGTTCAGAGTTTGGTGGAACAATAAAGGGAATTACACCCAAGGTCCGAAGGCTTACCTCAATGCTTCCAACTCAACCTTTGTTCTTCACCAATTTTCACAATACAAATGTCAATTCCAAGGAGCTAACCGAGCTCCATAGCTTGCTCCAATGGTTGGTTACTCAAGGTTGGTCCAAATGCCTCAATCCTAAGCATCACATGGACAATATCAACAATCAACCAAACCAAATCATTGATTACAAAAACAAGTCAAACAATAGTCAAATGCATAATCTTGTAATTTTCCAAACAAAATCATACGACTATCTAAACTCATTTTCACCAATTAAATGTCATTCCTAGCATTTTTCTCAACATGCTCAAGGCCTTAATCTTCCTAGAACATAGCCCATTTACTCACATAATCATAAACCCCAAAACACTATTTATCCAAAACCTAAATCATGAATTCAACATGAAAATAGAGTTCAAAGGATGAAATCTTACCACCAACGGTTGCACAATCAAGGGGTGAGGGTTCCTCAAGCTTCCATGGAGGTAGAAGCTCTCAAATCTCACAACTTCACCAATAGGTCGAAAATTTGGGAGGAGGAATCTCACAACACAATACTCCCCACCAAGACCCAAGCTAGGATTGTGAAAGAGGGGAGGATTTGGAGTGGTTTAGGCTTTGGAATCACTCAAAACCATCAAGGTTTGATCACCCAAGGGTTTCCTCTTCCTTTTTCTCTTCTCTTCTCCCTTCCTTCTTTTTCTCTTTTCTTCTTCTTTTCTCCTCTCTACTTATGCGCACTGGTTAGGGTTGGGGAATAAGGGCTCTTAAGTGGCCTGCCACTTAACATCAGTTAAGTGGGTATCAATTTATCTATCTATTCAATTCCATTAATTACCAAACTTTACCCAAAAGTCTGGAATATTTTTCTAGGAATATTTCTACTTCCATTTTTATATTTTGGGTACTTTTGTCTACTCCCATTTATACCCCTTAATTTTCACAGCGTACACTTTTTACCTCAAAAGTGACCCCAATTAATTTCGTTAGGGAATTTACTTATTTTTACTCACTAATGCATGCTTAATTATCTAATCACATGTATTTTTCTAATTAATTATTTTGGGCTATTATATTCACCCCACCTTTTAGCGATTTTGTCCGCAAAATCAAGAACATACCTGTCCTTAAACTCAGGATACTGACGGAAAAGCTCGTCTTCCCGCTCTCAAGTGGACTCTTCAAGTGTCCTTCCTTCCCATTGAATCTTCACCATAGGAATAGATTTATTCCTCAACCTCTTCTCATCTCACTCAAGTATTTTCTGTGGTCCAACAAGAGTTTTCAAATTTTCCCGAATCTCAACATCATCAGGTTGAACCTTATGAGAAGGATCAGCTACATACTTTCTTAGCTGAGAAACATGGAATACATCATGTACATTGGATAATTGAGGAGGTAAGGCAAGCTGGTAGGCAACCGGTCCTACCCTACGTAGAATCTGATAGGGTCCAATAAATCTAGGACTCAGCTTCCTCACTCCCAGGGCTCGTCCCACACCCATAACTGGTGATAACTTTAGAAACACATGATCTCCTTCCTCAAACTCTAGAGGCCGATGCTTGAGATCATAATAACTCTTCTGGCGATCTTGGGCCTTTTTCAGGCGATCCCTAATCATTTTAATCTGTTCAGTGGTCTCCTGAACAAAATCCAATCTAAACCACTCTGTGTCTCCAACCTCTGCCCAGCAAGTAGGTGTCCTACACCTGCGACCATACAAGGCCTCGTAGGGAGCCATGCCCAGACTAGCATGAAAACTATTATTATATGAAAACTCAACCAGTGGAAAGTATCGATCCCATGTCGTACCCTGCTCCAAAGTGCAAGCCCTCAACATATCTTCGAACGTCTGAATGGTCCTCTCAGTCTGACCATCCATATGTGGATGATAGGCAGTACTCAGTCTCAACTGAGTGCTAAGAGCCTCCTGCAATGCTCCCCAGAAGCGAGAAGTGAACTTCGGGTCCCGATCACTAAAAAATGTTCTCATGCACCCTATGAAGCCTCACAATCTCCTTCACATAGAGCCTGGCCAATTTCTCAGCAGAGAAATCTACCCGAACTGGTAAAAATTGTGCGGATTTTGTCAATCTATCCACAATTACCCATATAGAATCATAACTAGTCCGTGTCCGCGGCAAACCCACTACAAAATCCATGGAGATACTCTCTCATTTCCATTCAGGAACATCCAGTGGTTGCAACATACCAGAAGGCTTTTGATGCTCAATCTTGACCTTCTGACATACGAGACACGTGGAGACAAATTCAACAATATCTTTCTTCATACCAGGCCACCAGAAATTAATCTTTAGGTCCTGATACATCTTCGTAGCTCCAGGATGGACAGTGAATTGACCCCTATGGGCCTCTGTCATCACTTCCTCTGTTAACTGTCTAGGTACAACAATACGACTCTGGTATAGTAGTATACCCTCATCATTGCAGGATACACCACTCTGACCCTTCAGTCGTTTCGCACTTTCATTTTGCAGCTGAGCATCTTTAATCTTGGTCATCATTTTGTTCTCAATTCTTGTAATTTCGATGTCACAAATTCTGCCTGGAAAGACTTCAGACAATTTCATATCTCTGAGCCTCTCAATTACATCAAAATCTCTCATCATCATGCTTGCCATGCTCACTGACTTTCGACTCAATGCATTCGCTACAACATTAGCCTTGTCGGGATGATATTTCAGTTCAAAATCATAATCTTTTAAGAATTCAGTCCACCGTCGTTGCCTCATATTCAACTCTTTTTGATTGAATAAGTACTTAAGGCTTTTGTGATCACTAAATATGACAAAATTCATTCCTTACAAGAAGTGCCTCCACTGTTTCAATCCAAAAATGATTGCAGCAATCTCTAAGTCATGGGTCGGATAGTTTTCTTCATGAGGTTTCAATTGCCTCGAAGCATACACTACCACTCTCCTATCTTGCATCAACACACAACCCAATCCCTTTTTAGAAGCATCACTGTACAACTCAAATTCACCTTCCGGATCAGGAAGTACTAACACAGTAGCAGTTGTCAACTTTTCCTTTATCTTCTGGAAGCATTCTTCGCATTCATGCGTCCAAATAAATGGAGTATCCTTCCGGGTCAAGCGGGTCAATGGCAAAACCATTTCCGAAAATCCTTTAATAAATCTCCGGTAATAACCAGCCAAACCAAGAAAACTCCTTACTTCAGTCACAGTCTTGGGCCTCTCCCAATCAATAACTGCCTCTATCTTGTTAGGATCAACCGCCACCCCATCAGCAGAAATGACGTGACCTAAAAATTGCACTTGAGAAAACCAGAACTCGCATTTAGAAGGCTTTGCATACAGCTGTTTATCCCTGAGGATTTGCAACACATTTCTCAAGTGATCCTCATGCTCTTCCTTACTCTTGGAATATATCAGGATATCATCAATAAATACAATCACAAATTGATCCAGAAATGGCTTGAAAATGCGATTCATATAATCCATAAACACCGCCGGAGCATTAGCGAGTCCAAATGGAATTACCTGATACTCATAATGTCCATATCTAGATCGGAAAGTAGTCTTCGGAATATCTTCCTGCTTAATTCGGATCTGATGATAACCTGACCTCAAATCAATCTTTGAAAAGACACAAGAACCCCTCAACTGATCAAGCAAATCATCTATGCGAGGGAGAGGATACTTGTTCTTAACAGTAACCTTATTCAAGTGACGGTAATCAGTGCACAATCTCATGCTACCGTCCTTCTTCTTAACAAATATCACTGATGCTCCCCATGGGGACACACTAGGCCTGATAAACTGCTTAGCAGAAAGCTCCTCAATATGCTTCTTTAACTCAGCTAATTCCGGTGGTGACATCCGATACGGAGCCAAAAAATGGGTCCCACACCAGGAAACAAATCTATGGTGAACTCAATCTCTCTGTGAGGTGGAAGCTGTGGAATCTCATCTGGAAACACATCCACAAACTCCTTCACCACTGGAATATTGTCAATCTCCTCATGACTTCCACCCACTAAACCCCCCACAAAGACATATCCCAATGCCCCGGCCCTCAAAGCCTTTCTAACCTGCAACACAGATAGATATGGGGAAGAACTAGTAGCAGAATCATCAGCAGAGAGCACAATTCTCTTTCCACAGCAGTCTATCATAGCACAGTTCTTTGATAACCAATCCATTCCCAAGATAACTTGAAGACTGATCATCGGCAAACAAATAAAATCCAGCACATAATCTCGGCCTTCATATTTAAATCCCACATCCTTGCATAACACTGATGTGTAACACTTCTCTCCAGTAGCAGTCACCACTTTCTTTGGAGGAGAAATGTCGTGCATTTGCAGATTTAGCCCAAAGGCCATAAAATCAGACATACAGGAGTGTGTAGCTCCTGAGTCGAACAAGACTTCAATATTCATATTATCAATATAAATTATACCTTTCACAAGACTTGGAGCCTTTTCTGATTGCTGACGGTCCATGGTGTATACTCTACCAACCGTCTGTGCCTCGATCATAGGTGGAACAACAGAAATAGGAACAGTCGCAGCTTGAACTGCCATAGTCCTCACTTCATTCTGAGGACACTGTCTCGAGTAATGGCCGGGCCTTCCACATTTATAACAGATAATTTCACCGGTGGCACACTGGCCTCTATGCTCCCTCCCACATCCTTTACACTTAGGAGGAGGTCCTCTATCAACAAAATTCTTCTGAGTTCCCGGCTTCTTGAATATGTTTGCTGGGTTGTTCACACTCAGCTTCTTATCTTTCACCTTTTTATTCTTCCAATATCCCGAGCCCGTTGCTTTATTGGCCGTAGGTGCTTGGGCCTCAGAAGGCTTCTTGGTACTGGACACACCATATACCTCTTCTACCTTCCGGCACTGATTCATAAACCGGCTAAACTCCCGGATGTCACAGTTTGACATCTTCCGAGACATCTTCTCATTCAGACCCCACTGAAACTTGGAGGTCATTTCAGCAGAAGTGGGTAAAGCTCTCCCATAATTAGCATATTTCACCAATTCGTTGAACTTGGCAAAATATTGATCAATAGACATTGACCCTTGCTTCGAATCATTGTACTCATTCTGCTTCCTTTCCCTAGCCTCCCTAGGAAAATAGTTGTTTAAGAACAGCGTCTCAAACAATCGCCAGGTAATTTCCCGGCCTTCAGCTTCCAAAGGTTGCACAGTATTAGTCCACCAATCCTCCGCTTCCTCTTCCAACATATACACGGAGTAGACCAATTTCAATGCATCAGGGCATCTCATAACCCTGAAAATCTTCTCCATAGCTTGGAGCCATTTTGCTGCCACCATAGGGTCATATTCTCCTTTAAAAGAAGGAGGTTTGTGTTTTCTGAACGTCATTAATCTTCTTTCTTCGGCTTCGTGCTCAACCATATGTTCTGCATATGGTTGACGCACCTCAGTGTGATGGCTATGACTACCTGAGTGGTGACTCGCTTCACCCTCATTATTACCCGCTCCGTCTTCTTCATTGTGAGCAGGTGGAGTAGGCGTGGCAGTGTGAGCAAGAGGAGAGGGTTGCCGGTTCTCGGGTCTAGCACCCCTCATCGCCCTCAGCTCATTCATCATTGCGGTCATAGCATTCCGCGTATCCTCATTTGTCTTAAGTAAGTTCTCGTTAGTTCGACGACTAACATCCAACTCCCTGTGCACAGCCTCCAGGGTTTCAACCATAGGATCCGGCTGCCCAACCGTTGCACCACGACCACCACGAGGCCTAAC